>CP092869.1:98650179-98900224 GCA_030710605.1 Cordylochernes scorpioides | reverse complement strand
TTTTACTGTAAGTGCACCACATGTGAAAAGCAGTTCAACTTTTGGACTTACAAATGTGCCAGAGCCCTGTTTGGTTACTTGCACTTGCTAATGGGGTTTGACTTTTACAAGAATTAAGGGCCATTGGAGCTTTTTTTTTTTTTATCAGAAAAAAGTGCCCAATGCGAGATCCTATCCTGGGTAGTAGCAGTCGAAAACCAAAGGCCTAGACCATCCTTCCACCATAAAAATTATATAAAGAATATAGGTGACCTTCTAGTATATGGCAATAATACTTCTATAAGAAACTACATGGCTATTCCTGGTACACCATTTATGGATGTAAGAGCTGGACTCTCAGAAAAGAAAAATAATTGAAGATTTTGAAATGTGGACAAGAAGAAAGCTACTCAGAATGTCATGGACAGATAAAAGGACAAATATTTTAATCTTAAATGTAATTAATCCTGGTAGATCCCCCTAGCTCCCCAAATATGTAAACAAAAACAAATATAAAAATAACAGTTGCCTCTACTTTTAAAATAGACTTCAAAACTAGACGCCATCTATTGATTGTCACCAAAAACCAGCGGCCTCGGGTCGGTGACAAAGCCAACAACACCAGCTTTGGAAAACTGAGAAGCGTCCCTCCAGAAGAACCACTCCTCAAGAGCATTGCTAAGTCTGTAAACCGACTCTCAGCCAACAGCTCAGTCACAGTGCAATGGCTTCCAGCTCACGTTGGAATTCCTGGTAATGAGCTGGCAGACTCTCTGGCAAAGGCTGGAGCTCTTGGCCAACCTGAAGCAAGAGAATCTACCACCCAACTAGACGAAAGAGACCTCCTCTGTACCATCAAAACCCAATGCCAGCAAGAATGGAAATCTGATGCTGCACATGACTGGTACATAGCAGGAGGGACAAGCACCGGTTCTGTCCTCCCAAGAGAACAACGGTCTTTGATTTCCAGACTTAAGTCTGGTCATCTACAGACAATGACTTTCCATAATGGTTGCAGGGTTTTCCCACTATGTACTAAGTGTAATTCTCAGCCTGCAACCCCAAGACATATTATTGACTGTATTGACTCATCCATTGATGAGCTCTACTCTTCCCTGGCAGACACCATCAACAAGCTTTACAAGCTTGATACCTTAGTGTGATTGAGTGGAGATAAGAAAGAAGAAGAAGAGAGAAACGTCCACCTAGAGACCATGGTTTTGGGCTAATGGTCCTCGTCAGTCTAGGGCAGACTTTATTCCATGATATCCACAAGGGATCTAATGGAAGCTTCACAATCCAACAAAGAGGTGTTTAGCTGGCAATGTGGATAGGCCAAATCTATGGCAAATATGTAAACAGAGGAAGACCTCCAATGAGCTGGATAGAAGGTATCAAGAAAACTACAGGGAGGTCACTAGATGAGCTCTGAGTGATAGTTACTAACAGATCAATATCCCTAGTACACATGGTACAGGCCATGATAATCATGTTGGGTAGAAGTTGGCAACTGCTTTTACTGTAAGTACACCACATGTCTACACACATGTGTAAAGCAGTTCGACTTTTGCACTTACAAATGTGCCAGGGTCCCATTTGGTTACTTGCACTCGCTGGTGGGGTTGGACTTTTGCAAAAATTGGGGGCCATTGGAGCATTCTTTTTCTAAATTAGAAAAAAGTACCCAATGAGGGATTTGATTCCAGGTCGAAGCGGTCAAAATCCAACGGTTTAGACCACCCTTCCACTGACCCCCAATTGGACAATATTTGCCCATATAGGGTCATCAAAAGTTGACTTGATAGACAACAACTGGTATCTCCAAGAGAGAAATGGTCTCTCAGTAAAATTGAGGTTTGATCTCATGTCACATTTCAGACTTTACAAAGCCAGTCACACTTACAATAAGAATCACGTATTCGTAATTATATGTATTTCTACTGTCCTCAAAGCTTATGTTCATAGTTCATTTAAAATACCCTTTTAAAGAGTCTAGCCTCAGTATCAGTATGTTGTTGTTTCTTATCCCCTTGTGTAAATATTACACCAATTCCGTGAGTCAATCTCATGGAATGGGGGGTGTAGGGGTACAGCTTTTGTTGATGATGGCACCATGATCCAGGCACAAAAGGAAAACAGCCAAATACAATATTACAGCGGTATGGTAGATTAAACTGGTGAAACTGCTGAGAGGGTTCACCACTGATGAGCCAGGCCCTCCCATTGATTTATCATTGCAGTAAGGACACTAGAAAATTATTTTAAATCAAAAAGAATTGAACATGTCAAAATACAGTGGTACCTCGACATACGAGCGCCCCAACATACGAGTTTTTCGAGATACGAGCCGACGAGCAAGTGATTTTTTGCTTTGAGTTACGAGCGAAATTCGAGATACGAGTTCGGTAGTGCTGAAGATATTAATCTGTGATTTTAAATGGGAATTTTGTATGGGGGGAAATTTGCTTCGAGATATGAGTAATTCAAGCTACGAGCAAGGTTGCGGAACGAATTAAACTCGTATGTCGCGGTACCACTGTAGTTTATTTTTCTTATAAATATAATTAAAATTTGTAACAAATTAATTTACTGTGTTTCTTTTCAATAATATCATCAAATATTATCTCTACAGACCTTACTGCAATAAGTCAATACAATATAATACAGCTTGTGATTGTAAAATGACATTTGAAATACTATCCCGTATGTGTTTCATTTCAACGAAAAATCAAAACTTATTTCAAGGAGAAATAACGATTATTTCTAACCTTTTGGATGAGGTATGAAAGGATGAATTGTGAAGAGTAATGATAAACGGGAAAAATAATGTCGTTTTACAATGATATAAGTGATTGAATGAGATGGCTTGGTTCATCAGTAGTGAACCCTCTCAGCGGTTTTGTCTTATTTGTTACAAATTTTATCGATAGATGGCAATTGAATTTATAAATAAATATCATTGTTGATGGGAGGTACAACTGTATATGGAATATGCAATATAAGGTGAAGATTATAAATTTAAAAAAGAAACTTTATTCAGTAGACCAAGGGACTGTACAGATGGGTGGTGGGGGTGTTAGCGCCACTGGGAGAATGCTGTTCCTGACGAGTTCCTGCACCACATTCAACAAATAGAAACAAAAGAAATAGAAACAGTAGCCAAAAATAAACAAGAACTGGAGGATCCCACCTAAGCACAGTTGGTACAGTGGAGTGAACCCAGGAGGAGCTCTAAACATCAGAAATAGACAGCATCAAACAACACTAACAAGATTTAGAACAGGCCATCTCAAGCCATTGAAGATTGAAAATAATAACAAAATTTATCCCACTTGTCCAAAATGTAGTTTGGTACCTGCAGCTCCAGAACATATTTTGGCTTGCATTAGATGCACTAAACAGGACCTTTGGGATAGGCCACTGCTCATCATAAAACAGCTTGAGGAGCATGAACTCATGGAATTCATGTAATCTTTACACAAGGGGATAAGAAACAACAACAACATTAATGTAATAGATGTGTTTATTTGGAAGATCATTTGTTGGCCGGAAGTTTGCCTGGAAAAATAGTTCACCCAATTCTTTATTTGTGCCTCATCATTCAAATCTTTGTAACAAACCAACCAGCTAGGAATATATCCCTCCTACATTTGGTTGAATACCATTACAATAATCTAATGCTGCACATGACTGGTACAGAGCAGGAGCATCGGTTCTGTCCTCCCAAGAGAACACCAGTCTTTGATTTCCAGACTTAAGTCTGGTCATCTACGGACAATTACTTTCTAGAATGGTTGCAAGGTTTTCCCACTATGTACTAAGTGTCTATCTGCGAACCCAAAACACATTATTGACTGTATTGACTCATCTATTGATGAGCTCTACTCTTCCCCGGTAGACACCATCAAAGCTTTACAAGCTTGATACCTTGATATGATTGAGTGGAGATAAGAAAGAAGAACAAAAAGAATCTTAACAGAGAAAAGGAGAGAGTGAACCACAACAAAGACAAACTTACTGAGTGCCAAAAGCTGAAGGCTGCTGTGGTTGCTGTTGTGGTTGAGGAGGCTGACCTGCACACACAGACAGGATGGTTACTGCGCAGGTTACGCTGTTGTTCATTCCACTCAATCTGCTTCAGAGAAGTTACAACATTCTCACCTTGTATCATCTCCCACACATCTCAGTCAAGATGTTAAACCAAATGGTCAAATATACACTCATGGACAAAACTTAGGGAAGTGTAAAATTCTTTAATGTCACCAGTAATCTTTTTTTTTTTAAATGGAGACAGAGTCAATTTTGTTCACACCCTGTAATCTTGTGTGTCTTCAATATAAAGGACACTAATATCTTTCAGAGTTATTGTCTGAATCCCGATATACATGCTAAAAGGTACAACTTCCTTAAGTTTTGTCCATGAGTGTATATATGTGTGTCTTCAATAAAGGTCACTGTAATATCTTTCAGAGTTATTGTCTCAATCCCAATATACATGGTAAAAGGTACAACTTCCTTAAGTTTTATCCATGAGTGTATATATGTGTGTCTTCAATGAAGGTCACTGTAATATCTTTCAGAGTTATTGTCTGAATCCCGATATACATACTAAAAGGTACAACTTCCTTAAGTATTGTCCATGAGTGTATATATGTGTGTCTTCAATAAAGGTCACTGTAATATCTTTCAGAGTTATTGTCTGAATCCCGATATACATGGTAAAAGGTACAACTTCCTTAAGTTTTGTCCATGAGTGTATATATGTGTGTCTTCAATAAAGGTCACTGTAATATCTTTCAGAGTTATTGTCTGAATCCCGATATACATGGTAAAAGGTACAACTTCCTTAAGTTTTATCCATGAGTGTATATATGTGTGTCTTCAATAAAGGTCACTGTAATATCTTTCAGAGTTATTGTCTGAATCCCGATATACATGGTAAAAGGTACAACTTCCTTAAGTTTTATCCATGAGTGTATATATGTGTGCCTTCAATAAAGGTCATTGTAATATCTTTCAGAGTTATTGTCTGAATCACGATATACATGGTAAAAGGTACAACTTCCTTAAGTTTTGTCCATGAGTGTATATATGTGTGTCTTCAATAAAGGTCACTGTAATATCTTTCAGAGTTATTGTCTGAATCACGATATACATGGTAAAAGGTACAACTTCCTTAAGTTTTGTCCATGAGTGTATATATGTGTGTCTTCAATAAAGGTCACTGTAATATCTTTCAGAGTTAAACACAAGGTAATAAGACCAAATCCAAATAAATAAATAGTGTGCGACGTTTCGGTAACAGCGTTGTTACCATCTTCAGACAAAATCTTTCAGAGTTATTGTCTGAATCCAGATAAACATGGTAAAAGGTACAACTTCCTTAAGTTTTGTCCATGAGTGTATATATGTGTGTCTTCAATAAAGGTCACTGTAATATCTTTCAGAGTTATTGTCTGAATCCCGATATACATGGTAAAAGGTACAACTTCCTTAAGTTTTGTCCATGAATGTATATATGTGTGTCTTCAATAAAGGTCACTGTAATATCTTTCAGAGTTATTGTCTGAATCCCGATATACATGGTAAAAGGTACAACTTCCTTAAGTTTTGTCCATGAATGTATATATGTGTGTCTTCAATAAAGGTCACTGTAATATCTTTCAGAGTTATTGTCTGAATCCCGAAATACATGGTAAAAGGTACAACATCCTTAAGTTTTGTCCATGAGTGTATATATGTGTGTCTTCAATAAAGGTCACTGTAATATCTTTCAGAGTTATGGTCTGAATCACGATATATATGGTAAAAGGTACAACTTCCTTAAGTTTTGTCCATGAGTGTATATATGTGTGTCTTCAATAAAGGTCACTGTAATATCTTTCAGAGTTATTGTCTGAATCACGATATACATGGTAAAAGGTACAACTTCCTTAAGTTTTGTCCATGAGTGTATATATGTGTGTCTTCAATAAAGGTCACTGTAATATCTTTCAGAGTTAAACACAAGGTAATAAGACCAAATCCAAATAAATAAATAGTGTGCGACGTTTCGGTAACAGCGTTGTTACCATCTTCAGACAAAATCTTTCAGAGTTATTGTCTGAATCCAGATAAACATGGTAAAAGGTACAACTTCCTTAAGTTTTGTCCATGAGTGTATATATGTGTGTCTTCAATAAAGGTCACTGTAATATCTTTCAGAGTTATTGTCTCAATCCCGATATACATGGTAAAAGGTACAACTTCCTTAAGTTTTGTCCATGAGTGTATATATGTGTGTCTTCAATAAAGGTCACTGTAATATCTTTCAGAGTTAAACACAAGGTAATAAGACCAAATCCAAATAAATAAATAGTGTGCGACGTTTCGGTAACAGCGTTGTTACCATCTTCAGACAAAATCTTTCAGAGTTATTGTCTGAATCCAGATAAACATGGTAAAAGGTACAACTTCCTTAAGTTTTGTCCATGAGTGTATATATGTGTGTCTTCAATAAAGGTCACTGTAATATCTTTCAGAGTTATTGTCTGAATACCGATATACATGGTAAAAGGTACAACTTCCTTAAGTTTTGTTCATGAGTGTATATATGTGTGTCTTCAATAAAGGTCACTGTAATATCTTTCAGAGTTATTGTCTGAATCCCGATATACACGGTAAAAGGTACAACTTCCTTAAGTTTTGTACATGAATGTATATATGTGTGTCTTCAATAAAGGTCACTGTAATATCTTTCAGAGTTATTGTCTGAATCCCGATATACATGGTAAAAGGTACAACTTCCTTAAGTTTTATCCATGAGTGTATATATGTGTGTCTTCAATAAAGGTCACTGTAATATCTTTCAGAGTTATTGTCTGAATCCCGATATACATGGTAAAAGGTACAACTTCCTTAAGTTTTATCCATGAGTGTATATAAGAAATACAGTCTAAAACATTAGTAGAGCGACCTGGAGATTAAACTGGTGAAGCCACTGAGAGAATTCAGCACTGATGAGCCATGCCCTTCCTCTTCCAATGTGTATTCATTTCAGTATAAGGTCGGTAAAAAATACCTTTTAACTACAAATATATTTATAAAAAGGGAGGGCTAAAATAGCACTAATTTTCAGCAATAGTTAAGTTGGCGATATTTGCAAGATATAAAATTTTTAATTTAAATGTTTGTTATTCATCATCGACAAAACTACTGATCCAAACACAGTGGGGATTTTCACACGGACATAAGTTGGAGCACTAAATTGATGATAATAATGCTTTTTTTTTAGATTCATTATTGCTGTCATACTCTCTCTCTCTCTCTCTCTCACTACAAACTTATATAAAATGAACAATAATAGAATTCTCTAATATGAAAAAAAAAAAGTCAAAAAATGAAATTGTACTGGGGGACAAGGTTGATAAAAAAGGAATCTAATGAATGTGCAAGTAAAAGTTGATAAAGACTTTGCACCATTCCTCTCACCCCCTGCTAAACAAAGGTGGGGTATGTGGATATAATAGAAGTGAATGATAGGCTGAGACAACAACTCACCACCAAAGTTAGGAGAACCAAAACCAGAACCAAAGCCCTGTTGTTGCTGGGGTTGGCTTCCAAAAGATGAAGTTCCAGTTTGGGCAGCCAGAGCTCCAAAGGTGGTGTTAGAAGTGCCGGCATACCTGAAAACATAAGTGTTGGACATATTATATGGTTGTAAACAATATATAGGTGTATGCGTGTATATATGTATATATTTTTAAATTTAATATGTAACTGTAAATAAAATTCAAAGAATATCTCTATATGTAAATAATATTTTTGAATCTTTCTAAGTCGCTTTCTGTGTATCTTTCCATGTTGAATATTTTATTTGTTATATTTGTATGTACATTTAGCGCAAGTGTCCCCTAGGGGGACATAGCGTTTTGAATTTAAATAAATAAATAAATAAAAAAGTGTCAATTTTAAGTTGAATAGACTCAAGGAGCATGGAACTTGTGTAATCTTTGCACATGGGGATAAGAAACAACAAGTTGAATAGAGATGATGTCAGAGTTATTGCATCCTCGATGTGACACTAACTCATTGATAGTTATTCAGGATTGAAGATAGAAAAATAATAACAAAATCTACCCCACTTTCCCAAAATGTAGTTTGGTACCTGCAGCTCCAGAACACATTTTGGCTTGCATTAGATGTACTAAACAGGACCTTTGGGAGAAGCTGCTGCTTATCATAAAACAGCTGGAGGAACTCATGGAATTAGTGTAATCTTTACACAAGAGGATAAGAAACACACAGCAACAGGATTGATTATTCCTTAATAGGCTGCCCTCTCTGCCACAGAGTGGGTAATATGGCTGATGTCCACAACTGACAAATATAACACAGGCGATAAGTGATCATAAGTGTGTTTCTGATTAAGCATTAACAAGGTTGTAACTTACTGTTACTACACTATTTATTTAGATTTGGTCTTATTACCCTAGGTTTCTAATCTATAATCCAAATTGTACCTTATCATCAGGACATGGGATATATCTATATATATAAAAATCAATGTTTGTTTGTTTGTATGTCCGGTATACAAATTCGCAGTAATTCACTAATTCAAACCAAAATTTCCATACATAGGTAAAGAAATACGGGGAAGACGATAGGCTATTTTAAAAATATATATAAATCAATTATTAAAACTATATATTCAAATTATTCTACTTAGCTCACGAACAGTGCCCTCTATCAACGATTAAATTATGCTGATGCAAACAAATAGATAATGCTAATAACAAACAATTCTAAAAAAAATCTTATCTAAATATATATTACTCGGGTAGATATGCACACGGGTCAATCCCGGGGCGAAGCCCGGGTCACCCGTCTAGTATATATATATATAAAAAGCCACAAAAACTCAATAACAATACAGAGTGAATGGCAAAATAATGAACTGCCATTAAAAGTAACCAATACCAACCTACACCTATATTTGTTCTCCATGTTATGTCATCAGAAGCTAAGTTGGACCCACAACAGTACATACTTCAGATTCTCTGAATCAACAGCAGACCTATATTTTCCCAAAGAAAGATATAGGAGGTCAATGGACGAGTGATATAAACCTTCGATTTCTGATATCCACGACCCAGGATCAAAACCCGCATTGGGCACTTTTATTTTTCTGCATTAAAAAAAATTGCTCCAATGGCCCCTTGATTCTTGCAGAGTCCAATCCCACCAGTGAGTGCAAGTAACCCAACGGGGCTCTAACACACTTGTGTGTGCCAAACTGCTTTCTACGTGTGTAGACATGTGGGGCACTTCTACCCACCATGATTATCATGGCTGCCCAACTAAGTGCAGCTAGAATTATTACAGGTCTTCGAAATACCTGCCCTAATGATATTGTACTTTACGAGGCAGACATTATGCCCTTAAAGGATTGAAGAAGCTACAATCTGCCAAAATATATAAACAAAATCAAAAGTTATGGAAACAAACACAGAACTTCCAATTACATACTTAATTGGGAATCCAATCTAAGACTCAAAAAAGAAGGCCCTCTCCACCTGGCCAAAAGAAATGGATTTTTAAAATATAAAGTAGAAAAAAATTATTTAGCAGAAAAAATTTCTCCATGCGAACCACTACAAAAAGTTATTTTTAATGCCACTTTAAATGAGCCCACCAACAAACAATGCCAAAATCCAGAATACTTAAAACAATTATCATTAGAAATAATTAATAACATTCCTAAAAATGCAATAACTATTTATATCGATGGTAGCAGAGACGAGCTAGGACACACTGGCAGTGGCTGTCTCATCAAAACCACAAATGGCATTGAGAAAATGAACAGAAGAAACCCAGATTTTTGCTCAGTCTTCAGATCAGAACTTATAGCCATCTATGAAGCCTTAAAATCCATCAGAAATACTAATTATCAAGATATCTGGATTCTTACTGATAGTAGAAGTGCCATACAACACTTGAGTCACACAGGGGAACTTAGAGACAAAGTAAGCAGGAACATAATTGGCTATCTCCAAAAACTCTCAAAAACCTCAAAAATTCACCTTCAATGGATACCCTCACATGTTGGAATTGAAGGCAATGAAGCTGCTGATGTGCTAGCGAAAAAAGGCACAAAAGAACCTTTGACACAGAAAAATAAACTTACTTTTAAAGAAATAGAAACAGTAGCCAAAACAAAAATAAACAAGAACTGGAGGATCCCACCTAAGCACAGTTGGTACAGTGGAGTGAACCCAGGAGGAGCTCTGAACCTCAGACAGCAGCAAACAACACTAACAAGATTTAGAACAGGCCATCTCAAGCCATTGAAGATAGAAAATAATAACAAAATATACCCCACTTGCCCAAAATGTTGCTTGGCACCTGCAGCTCCAGAACACACTTTAGCTTGCATTAGATGTACTAAACAGGACCTTTAGGAAAGGCCGCTGCTTATCAAAAAACAGCTCTAGGAGCATGAACTCATGGAATTCGTGTAATCTTTACACAAGGGGATAAGAAACAACAACATGATTATCATGGCTGCCTGTACTAAGGGTAACTCACGCGGCAAAGCCAGTAGTGGCAGCTCCCCCAAAGCCACCAGCTCCATCGCCCATAGGATTGGTCCCGAATGTTGGAGATCCCCCAAAACTTGGGGCACTCCCGAAGGCTGGCGTGGAGCCGAAGGCGGGAGAGGCTCCAAATCCTCCTGCAAACCCGAGAGAACAATGGTCAATCACAGCACTTCCAACCACACTAAAGATGGTCACTACGTACCTGGCTTCTGAGGAGAGGGTGTACCAAACCCTGCCTGAGCCACGGAACCTCCGGCACTGAAGGAACCACTACCGGAGAAACCACCAGCTGCTGGAGTGCCAAAGGTCTGAGCTCCCTGGTTGCCGAAGAGGTTGGTAGACTGGGCAGCGGGCTGCCCGAAGGCAGGACGGCTGAAGATGTTCTTGGAGGCATTGGGACTGGTGGTGCCTCCCAGACCACTGAAAGCCCCAGCTCCAAAGAGGCTGTTGACTCCCCCAGTTGTGGATGCCTGCTGTTGCTGCTGCCCGAATGTCCCACTGCAAGGTCACAAATGTCATTTACTGTACATGTCTAGACATTATACAGGTTATGCAGAAAATAGAAGAGTGGGGAAATGGCCCCTATTGGTCTTATTATCTTGTGTTTCTAATCTATAATCCAATTTGTACCTAATCATGATCAAACTGCTGGGAAGGATCACTACAGAATTTGATTTGAAAAATAAAAAGAATTGTGCTAAATACATGCCTTATACATGTTCCTCAATAATAGCCCAAGGAGAGTACCTATACAGAAGTGCCAGCCACACCTACCCGGGACTCTGTCCAAAGGCTGAAGGCTGTCCGAAGGTGGACTTCCCGAAGAGCTGCTGAGATTGTTGCTGCTGCCCAAAGCCCTGCTGCTGCTGAGTCTGCCCAAATGCAGACTGCTGTCCAAACACCCCCGTCCCAGCAGCTGGCTGTCCGAAGGCTCCCTGCCCAAAGAGAGAGGAGCTCCCCGACTGCCCAAAGACTGAGGACTGTTGACCAAAGGCCTGCTGGGCAGGTTTGCCAAAGAGTCCGGTGGAAGCCGGCTGCTGCTGGCCAAAGGTGGAGGTGGGAGATTGCTGACCAAAGGCCGGAGTGTTCTGCTGGCCGAAGGTGGAGGGCTGGCCGAATGCTGAAGTCTGGCCGAAGGCTGATTGACCAAACACAGAGGTCGTGGCCGCTGGCTTGCCGAAGAGAGTGGTAGAGGAAGCAGTAGAGGCCGGGGTCTGCTCGAAGGCATTCTGTCCGAAGACAGAGGAAGAAGCTGTGGAAGCCTGCTGCTGCTGGCCAAACAAGCCGGTGGAAGCCTGCTGGAAACCTGAACTGGTAGTGGGGGTGCTGGTCTGACCAAACACTGAGCCCGTTGATGTGGGGCTCTTCCCGAAAGCCGAGGAGGTGGTTGGGGTGGTGGATTGGCCGAAGATGGAAGAGGAGGTAGATTGCCCGAATCCAGAGGAGGTAGTTGCTGATGTGGTGGTCACCTGCTGGCCAAAGAGAGGGGTGGAAGAGGTGGAAGTTTGGCCAAACACAGAAGTGGTAGCAGATGTTGTGGCAGTCTGCCCAAAGACTGAAGCTGAGGTTGAAGCAGGTGTGGTGGAGGTTTGCCCAAAGACTGAAGTCGAGGTTGATGGTGCTGTGGAGGTTTGCCCAAACACGGAAGCCGGGGTTGAAGCAGGTGCTGTGGAGGTTTGTCCAAAGACTGAAGCTGAGGATGAAGCAGGTGCTGTGGATGTTTGTCCAAAGACTGAAGCTGAAGATGAAGGTGCTGTGGAGGTTTGACCAAAAACTGAAGGAGAGGATGAAGCAGGTGCCGTTGAGGTTTGTCCAAGGAGTGTTGCAGAAGTGGAAGCAGGTGCCGTTGAGGTTTGCCCAAAGACTGAAGGAGAGGATGAAGCAGGTGCCGTTGAGGTTTGCCCAAAGACTGAAGGAGAGGATGAAGCAGGTGCTGTTGAGGTTTGTCCAAGGAGTGTTGCAGAAGTGGAAGCAGGTGTTGTTGAGGTTTGCCCAAAGACTGATGCAGAGGTTGAAGGTGTGGTGGTGGTGGTTTGACCATGGACAGCTGTGGATGTCTGGGTGAGGGGTGAGGTGGAAGGAGCTGTAGTGGAAGTCTGGCCAAAGGCTGAAGACACGGTGGAAGCAGGTGAGGCTTGGCCTAAGACCGAAGGTGCACTGGAGGCAGAGGATGTCTGACCAAAGACTGACGTGGTTGCAGTAGAGGCTGGTGCAGTGGAAGGCTGACCAAAGACTGATGTTGTTGCAGTAGAGGCTGGTGCAGTGGATGTCTGACCAAAGACTGAAGTCACTGGTGCAGTGACGGACTGACCAAAGATTGACGTTGTTGAGCTAGAGGCTGGTGCAGATGATGTCTGACCAAAGATGGATGTTGTTGCAGTAGAGGCTGGTGCAGTGGCGGTGTGACCAAAGACTGAGGATGTTGTTAGCCCAAAGGCAGCACTGGTGGCAGCAGTGACAGATGAGGCTACAGTAGCAGGAACTTGTCCAAAGACTGAAGTGGAGGCTGGTCCAAAGATAGAAGAAGCTTGCCCAAAGACTGAAGTTGACCCTGAAGTGACTGAGCTTGTGGTTACAGTGGTGGTTGGAAGTGTTGAGCTTGGGGGAGGTGTGGAGGGAGCTGCCACAGAAGAACTCTGACTTAGAGAGGAAGACGACACTGCAGGTGAAGTTACAGTGGTAGCTGGCTGTTCTACAGTGGAGACTGGAGCCGTGGAAGCTACAGCGGTAGTTGAAGAACTAAAGATGGAGGCTGGCGATGCAGTAGATGTCAGATTCAGGCCAAATGCCGAAGCAGAGGTAGCGGTAGGAGTTGAGGTTGAAACCTGGCTGAAAGGCGAAGGTGAGCCAAACACCGAGGTGGTAGCTGCCGGGGTCTTGGCACCGCTGAATACATGCAACACCAGCTTGGGGGTCTGTGAATCACGGGAGGCTGCGGAGACCACAGTGGGGGTAAACACGGGGTGGACACTGGCGATGGTATCAGGGAGCCAAACATGGAGGAGGATGTGGCAGCTGCACCAGGAAGTATGGAGCCTCCGGGAGATCCTCCAAACACAGATGAGGGAGAAGAGAGCAAATTCTGACTGAGGCCAACCGGCGGCTGGAAGATACTGCTGGAGGTGGGGGTGGAGATTGGAACAAAAGGCTTAGATTCTGAGGAAGGCCTTTGGGTGAGCTTGTGGGAGCTGTCCACAGTAGGCTTGGAGGAGAAGGCAGGTTTGCCTGGCGTGGTGAAACTGATCTCCGGCTTGAAGTGGACAAAGGCAGAGTCCCCGGAGGCTGTTTCAGACTTGAGGCTCTGAGGACCCTCCAACATCACACAAACCCATCAGTCTCCACCACTTCCCAGTAAAGCAAAAAATCAGAAAACCAAAGACTACTTACTGGGGTGATTTTCTTCACCAGGGATCCCCCAGAGATCTCCAGCACGGTGCCTCCACCGCTTGGAGGGCTGACGTTCTCATAGATGGGTCTGAGCTCTGTGAACCCCCACACAGAGTGAGTTGTGGACCGGCAATAAGAGCACAGGCTAACTCACCGTAAGGCTTGCTCTCCGCCTGTACTGGCAGAAGCTTGGATGGTGCCGCTGGCTTGGGAGTGGATTCCCAGAGTGGTCTGCCCAGCAGAGTTAGCTCTCCCTGGGGTTTATTGGTGGAAGGCTGGAGAAACCACAACAACACATTTTTACAAGTTCCAATCCTATAGACACAACTTAGATTTGTTGTGTAACTTCACTGGTTCCAAACATGAGATAAAAAAAGAAGGGAAGCAATAATTAGCTCCCTAAATATATTTAAAAAAATTTAAACATCCTTTTCTTTCTATTCCATTTCTCTTATTACCATACTTACATAAATAAGATATAACAAGGCTAGCTCCAGAACACATTTTGGCTTGCATTAGATGTAATAAACAGGACCTTTGGGAGAGGCCACTGCTTATCATAAAACAGCTTGAGGAGCATGAACTCATGGAATTGGTATAATCTTTACACAAGGGGATAATAAACATCAACATAACAAGGCTAATTACAAATAATTAAAACTACGCGTGACTTTTCGGCAACAACATTGTTACCACCATCAGACAAAAGTACAGTAAATGAGGGAAAAAAAAATATCACAGCATATTTTTCTCAATCGGTATTTGTCTGAAGATAGTAACAACAGTGACACAACAGTTTAAACCGTGCGCAAACCACTTCTGACACATTCATTCAGCTGAAGCATGGTCCCCATGATACTTGATGCTGTAACCAGGAGTGACATTCTCTCTTTAAAAATCCTGAGTTCAACTGACTCAGTTGATAGACCTCAGCAAGGGTCCCACTCCTGGGAATACAAAGAAGCTGTGTCTGTACTCATGTTAGAGTCGGTAGCAAAGGCTTCCATGTTAGGAACTGCCTCAAACAACAGGCAAAGTCAGACTTTCACCAGTGTGCCTGGATCATGGTGCCATGATCAACGAAAGCTGCACCCCTATACCCCATTCCATGAGATCATGAACTCATGGAATTTGTGTAATCTTTACACAAGGGGATAAGAAACAACAACAACATGGTTCCCATAAACTACGATGACTCTCAGCAGCTTTTTTTCTTCATATTGAAGTAATGAAGTAAAACTCCCCACAAAAACACATTATTTGGTACAAAAGTTGACATTGTAGGAACAACTAGGTTGTTTTCAGAGAAATGACAGTTACTGAAAAAGGAAGCCTTATGATGACGCTTCAGAATAATGATCTTGCCAGATGAAACAGTGAATAATAAACTAGTAGCGCCACCTTTATCAAAACCGCATGAACTTATACTCCCAATACAATCACACCACAACAATGAACATAGTCTTTGTTTATAGATTCCCCTTACAGTAGAACAAACTCTCTGTAAAGGACACATAGTGAGCCAGAGTGTCCTCTAGAGAGAGGTGTCCTCTTACTGGAGAATTTCACTTTAGTCAAGATGGTTATTTTGGGGGAAGAAAACTGTCCTTTGTAGAGAGGTGTCCTCTCATGGCGGTTGTTCTACTGTATTGGCAATTAAAACTGTACTTTGTAGAGAGGTGTCCTCCAGCAGGAGTGTCCTCTCATGGAGAGCTTGTTCTACTGTATTGAAAATGAAAACTATCCTTTGTAGAAAGATGTCCTCTAGTGTGAGTGGCCTCTCATGGAGGTTGTTCTACTGTATTGGTGATAAAAACTGTACTTTGTAGAGAGGTGTCCTCTAGTGTGAGTGTCCTCTCATGGAGGTTGTTCTACTGTATTGGTGATGAAAACTGTCCTTTGTAGAGAGGTGACCTCTAGCTGAAGTGTCCTCTCATGGAGGTTGTTCTACTGTATTGGTGATGAAAACTGTCCTTTGTAGAGAGGTGTTCTCTAGCTGAAGTGTCCTCTCATGGAGGTTGTTCTACTGTATTGGTGATGAAAACTGTCCTTTGTAGAGAGGTGTCCTCTCATGGAGGTTGTTCTACTGTATTGGTGATGAAAACTGTCCTTTGTAGAGAGGTGTCCTCTAGCAGGAGTGTCCTCTCATGGAGGTTGTTCTACTGTATTGGTGATGAAAACTGTCCTTTGTAGAGAGGTGACCTCTAGCAGGAGTGTCCTCTCATGGAGGTTGTTCTACTGTATTGGTGATGAAAACTGTCCTTTGTAGAGAGATGCCCTCTAGCAGGAGTGTCCTCTCATGGAGGTTGTTCTACTGTATTGGTGATGAAAACTGTCCTTTGTAGAGAGGTGACCTCTAGCTGAAGTGTCCTCTCATGGAGGTTGTCTACTGTATTGGTGATGAAAACTGTCCTTTGTAGAGAGGTGTTCTCTAGCTGAAGTGTCCTCTCATGGAGGTTGTTCTACTGTATTGGTGATGAAAACTGTCCTTTGTAGAGAGGTGACCTCTAGCTGAAGTGTCCTCTCATGGAGGTTGTTCTACTGTATTGGCAATGAAATTGTCCTTTGTAGAGAGGTGTCCTCTAGCAGGAGTGTCCTCTCATGAAGTTGTTCTACTGTATTGGTGATGAAAACTGTCCTTTGTAGAGAGATGCCCTCTAGCAGGAGTGTCCTCTCATGGAGGTTGTTCTACTGTATTGGTGATGAAAACTGTCCTTTGTAGAGAGGTGTCCTCTAGCAGGAGTGTCCTCTCATGAAGTTGTTCTACTGTATTGGTGATGAAAACTGTCCTTTGTAGAGAGATGCCCTCTAGCAGGAGTGTCCTCTCATGGAGGTTGTTCTACTGTATTGGTGATGAAAACTGTCCTTTGTAGAGAGGTGTCCTCTAGCAGGAGTGTCCTCTCATGAAGTTGTTCTACTGTATTGGTGATGAAAACTGTCCTTTGTAGAGAGATGCCCTCTAGCAGGAGTGTCCTCTCATGGAGGTTGTTCTACTGTATTGGTGATGAAAACTGTCCTTTGTAGAGAGGTGTCCTCTAGCAGGAGTGTCCTCTCATGAAGTTGTTCTACTGTATTGGTGATGAAAACTGTCCTTTGTAGAGAGATGCCCTCTAGCAGGAGTGTCCTCTCATGGAGGTTGTTCTACTGTATTGGTGATGAAAACTGTCCTTTGTAGAGAGGTGTCCTCTAGCAGGAGTGTCCTCTCATGAAGTTGTTCTACTGTATTGGTGATGAAAACTGTCCTTTGTAGAGAGATGTCCTCTAGCAGGAGTGTCCTCTCATGGAGGTTGTTCTACTGTATTGGTGATGAAAACTGTCCTTTGTAGAGAGATGCCCTCTAGCAGGAGTGTCCTCATGGAGGTTGTTCTACTGTATTGGTGATGAAAACTGTCCTTTGTAGAGAGATGTCCTCTAGCAGGAGTGTCCTCTCATGGAGGTTGTTCTACTGTATTGGTGATGAAAACTGTCCTTTGTAGAGAGATGTCCTCTAGCAGGAGTGTCCTCTCATGAAGTTGTTCTACTGTATTGGTGATGAAAACTGTCCTTTGTAGAGAGATGTCCTCTAGCAGGAGTGTCCTCTCATGGAGGTTGTTCTACTGTATTGGTGATGAAAACTGTCCTTTGTAGAGAGATGCCCTCTAGCAGGAGTGTCCTCTCATGGAGGTTGTTCTACTGTATTTACAATGAAAACTCTCTTTTATAGAGAGGTGTTCTCTATCGAGGGTGTCCTCTCATAGAGGTTTAGCTGCAATCTCTTAAATTGGTGTGCTAACAGTTGCCTTTGACAGAGATCAATAAAATTGTTCAAGATCTAGGTGGTCCTTTCTTTACAGTCCCTGGGTATCTTCAGGGAAGTTGTCTTTAAGAGAGAGTGACATTCCAGGATGGACAGACACCCTCTGTATTATAGAGATGGCAGCTAGAACTGGTGAAAATGTGACCTGCCACCAAAAAGTTTGTTTTTTTGCTTATCCCTAGTACATGTGGTACAGGCCATGATAATCATGGTGGGTAGAAGTTGGCGACTGCTTTTACTGTAGGTGCATCACATGTCTACACATGTGAAAAGCAGTTCGACTTTGCACTTACAAATGTGCCAGAGCCCTGTTTGGTTACTTGCACTCCCTGGTGGGGTTGGACTTTTGCAAGAATCGGGGGCCAGTGGAGCATTTTTTTTTTAATCAGAAAAAAAGTACCCAATGCAGGAATCGAACCAGAGTCATAGCAGTTGAAAACCAACGGTTTAGACCATCCTTCCACCGACCTGTTCCAGCCAAAGAGTGGTTGGTATAAGTTACCTGTTTAGCAAGAGGTAGTCCGGCCATGATGCCCCCACGCTGGGAGTCCGGACCCAGGGCCACAACAGAGAGGACAGGCTGGGACTCACAGCGACTACTGGCCACCAGTCGGCTACCTCCGGCTGCACCATCCAAGAGTTAGTCAGTTTCAGGGAAAACACTCCTCCAGGGATAAATCATTACTTGTCTGAATCTTTTATCAACTCAAGCTTCCAGGCCTTGGAGATCTTCTACAGCAGTATTGCTGACTGACTAATAACTCAGCCTCTTAGAAATAAACATTTATTATTATTATTTTTTGCTTATCCCTAGTACAGGGGGTCGGTGGAAGGCTGGGTAAACCGTTTGGTTTTCGACCACTAGGACCCGGGTTCGATTCCCGCATTGGGCACTTTTTTCTGTTTAAAAAAAAAAAAAAAATGCTCCAATGGCCCCCGATTCTTGCAAAAGTCCAACCCCACCAGCGAGTGCAAGTAACCAAACGGGGCTCTGGCATTTGTAAGAGCAAAGTCGAACTGCTTTTCACATGTGTAGATATGTGGTGCGCTTACAGTAAAAGCAGTCGCTAACTACCCACCATGATTATCATGGCCTGTACCACGTGTACTAGGGATAAGCAAAAAAAAAAAAAAACACGTGGTACAGGCCATGATAATCATGGTGGGTAGAAATAGGCGACTGCTTTTACTGTAAGTGCACCACATGTCTACACGTGTGAAAAGCAGACATTTATTTATACCATACACATGTAGTACTACAAGTGTTATTAGAGCTATCCTGCAATACTCTCATAGAAAGGCTCAGTTTGGATTATAGATTAAAAATCATAAGGTAACAATCTTCAAAACTCATCCTCAGCAGACATCATCATCAACCTCTACAAACTTGGTACCCTAATATGATTGAGAAAAGATAAGTAAGAAGAAGATAAGGTAACAAAAGACCACATCTAAAAAATATTTTTTTATTATCTCTAGTATACGTGGTACAGTCCATGATAATCATGGTGTGTAGAAGTTGGCGACAGCTTTTACTGTAAGTACACCACATGTCTAAACATGTAGAAAGCAGTTTGACTTACAAGGATGCCAGAGAGCCTCGTTTGGTTACTTGCACTCACTAGTGGGGTTGAACTTTTGCAAGAATCTGGGGCCATTAGAACATTTTTTTATTACAAAAAAAGTACCCAATGCAGGATTCGATCCCGGGTCAAGGCTATTGAAAACCAACAGTTTAGACCACACATTATTATTGACTGTATTGACTCATCCATTGATGAGCTCTACTCTTCCCCGGCAGACACCATCAAAAATCTCAAGCTTTACAAGCTTGATACCTTAGTGTGATTGAGTGGAGATAAGAAAGAAGAAGAGACCACACATCCACTGACCACTACATCTAAATATATAGTTTATGGGGGACATTTTCAGTAGCAATGTTGTTACCACAAAATATCATCCATAATTTATTTATTTGGATGGAATCTTGGTACCTTATGATTGATACAAGAAAGTTATTCCTGGAGGCTCTTTATCCCCCAAATGATATTGTAAACAAAGTATACATTTATTTTATCATTTTTTATTAACAGAGTGGTCATTTTTATGTTTTTATCTTGCTACTCTGTAAATTTACCTCGTGACTTATCTTTTGTTTACCATGCTTAGTTTTGTCCTTGCCTGAAATAAATTGCTGTCTCCTCCTGAAGTTTTTGTCTTCCCTAATTTTACATGTGGCAATATGAATCCAAGAGATTATAATATTACAAGCAGCATTATTCATTCACACCCTAGGTAAACTCACAGATGTCTGCAGGAGCCTTGACATAGGACACCTCCCGCGAGGCCAGGAACTCCGCCATCTTGGATTGCAATTGGCTGGGTAGACGCCGGGGCTTTGATGGCTCCATCTGGATTTGAACGAGGGAGTCTGTGAGTTGGTCTACTTCTGGGGTCTCCCTGTCACCACACAGCCCACTGGTGGGGACACAACTTGGGGCAGTCTCTCTGACACCTCAGCTACACTTGGACAGAAACAAAATGGTGTTTACAAGGGGATCCTACCCTTTGAACCTAATTTTGCATATATTTTAAAGTTATAAACTTATAATAATACAGTAGAACACTTCCCTGTAAAAGACACCTAATTGCAGAGCCAAAGTGAGGTATCCTCTTACCGGAGAGTTGCTAAATTGTAAAAATGGTAATTTTGAAAATGAAAACTGTCCTTTGTGGAGAGGTGTCCTTTTACCGGAGAGTTGCTAAATTGTAAAAATGGTAATTTTGAAAATGAAAACTGTCCTTTGTGGAGAGGTGTCCGCTAAAGGGAGGTTCTACTGTATATGGTGAAAGAAGAACTCACTGAGTGGGCAGCGATGGCGGCTTCTTCCAGCGAGAAGAGTGGAGTTTGCTCATCAAGTTGGACACTCGCTTCTGGAGGGTGTAGGACACGTTCTGATTGGTGGCCAGAGTGCGATAGACTGTGTCCAGGGTGGTTAGCTGTGCTTGTCTCCCATTGGAGGCCTTCCAATCTGCATCCAGGGCATTGTGGGCCTCACGCAACCGCGTCTCCAACTGGCCCTCTAGAGATCTGATGGTCTGGAGCTTGCGCATGGTCTGGGGATCCAGACACCTCTCCCGCACCAGCTTCTGGTAATTCTCATGGGCCTCATGGGAACGGAGCTCGTGGAGCTGGGCGTATTTCTCCAGACAGTTCACCTTCAGGTTGCGGATGTCACCTTCCAGGCTCTGAGTCAACACACAATTCTTTTACACAACATAGTTAGAGAGGAATAGAGGTAAACTAGATTGTCATTGGGGGTAGGAAGGAGGAGGAGTCATTCAAATTAAGATTTGAGAATTTATTGATAGAATAAAAGTGTTGAAATTACTGTTTAGAATAATATTACACAATCACAAGACTATGGACAAAAGCCAAGTGATTCATACATTGAAGCAGATTAAATTCAATGAGAGGAATAATACATGTATTATTCTGTTTCTATTTTATTATTTAATTCATTATTCTCAGTGGGGGTCGGTGGAAGGCTGGTTAAACCGTTTGGTTTTCGACCACTACAACCCGGGTTCAATTTCCGCATTGGACACTTTTTTCTGTTTAAAAAAAAAATGCTCCAATGCCCCCAATTCTTGCAAAAGTCCAACCCCACCAGCGAGTGCAAGTAACCAAACGGGGCTCTGGCACATTTGTAAGTGCAAAGTCGAACTGCTTTTTCACATGTGTAGACATGTGGTACGCTTACAGTAAAAAGCAGTCGCTAACTACCCACCATGATTATCATGGCCTGTACCACGTGTACTAGAGATAAGAGATAGAAGTTTAAAAAAAAATAATTCATTTACACAGCCGAAATATTACACATTAAAAAAAAAAGGCTATTCCTTATTGTGCAACTTAAAGTTACTGATGACTTTCAGTTGTACAATAAGGAGATGCCTTTTTTTCTTTCATAATTTATGTACCTTATCCCAGTACAATATCACATTTGTACTATTTTTTCCTATTACACACATGTCTTGACCTTACAACTCTGCAGAGTACCATCAGTGATAATAATATGAGAGAGAGAGAAAATAGAGGTAACCCGGGCTCCTGGAGCGTAAATCTCCAACTACCCGGGCTGTACAGCTACAGTCTAGAAGTCTAGTCATGGGGAGGGCAGATTGCTGAGAGGAACCAGGTAACCAGGTAGTTCCAGGCCTAATAATATGCCCTCATTGAGATAATTTAACAAAATACAAGAATTAATGTAGGTGTGCCAGCTGCCATTACAGTTAGTGAGGATGAGGAGTTGTTCAAATTATGATCAAGATTTGAGAAAAGTTTTAAAATTACTGTTTACACAATCACATGCTTATTGACAAAAGCAAGGTGATTCACATTATAGAAAATTAAATTCAATGAGAGGATATTAATCTGTTTCTCAAGTTTATTATTTAATTTATTATTCTCTGTGTACAGTAAAAACCCTGCTAAAACAAACTGGGGATAATCAAAACTTCCCTTATAACCAACCTGAAATAATCCCCATTTTATATTACAGTGAACTATGGCTATAATGAACCACAAGTTCAGTCCCATTGGGGTTCATTATAAAGGGGTTTTACTATATATATATATATTCTTTTGCTTATCCCTAGTACACATGGTAAAAGCAATGATAATCATGATAAAGAAGTAAGCAACTGCTTTTACTGTAAGTGCACCACATGTCTACACATGTGAAAAGCAGTTAGACTTTGCACTTACAAATGTGCCAGAGCCCTGTTTGGTTACTTGCACTCGCTGGTGTGGTTGGACTTTTGAAAGAATCGGAGGCCATTCGAGCATTTTTTTTTTTAAATCAGAAAAAAGTGCCTAATGCGGGAATTGAACCCGGGTCGTAGCGGTCAAAAACCAATGGTTTAGACCATCTTTCAACCAACTCCCCTGGGTTTTACTGTACTCCCAATAGCTTTCATGTCTTCTTCTATTTATTTTAGATATAGAGAACTGCCAATCAGTTTTTTTTTTTAAAAAAGGGTGATTTTGCCAATAAAAACTCTCCTTTGTAGAGAGAGAGAGAGATGTCCCCTAGTGTGTGTTCATCCACTATGTACTGTGTTGACAAAGAAGGTAGATGTTCTATATATATTAACTAGCCGAATGACCCGGGCAACGCCCGTGTTTTACCCGATTGAATGTTTTGATTCAAATACTATTTGCTATTTGTTACAATTATAAATTGGCGCTTTAAATAAATGCATATTATAGTTAATAACTATAGCCTATGTGCTTTATCTGTAGCCGACCAATAGGGGGGCGCCATTCCTAAAAAAAAAGCAAACCGTGACAGAGGCCATGACGCTCGTAACTGTATATAGAATTGTTCCACAAAGTGTGTGTAAGCTCACAGGTAAATAGGCGCTAACCGAAACAGAAAAAAGTTCTTTTTGTTTAATATTAGTTTTCCTTTTATATTTTGTTCTCTCTCTTGTAAATCAATAAATATAATGTTTAATTAATAATTATTGGAATCTCAGTTTCATTAAAAATTCTAAGCAAAGTCAACAGTAGAGCGTACCTCCGTGGTGAGTTTCATGTCCTCCATGAACTGGACCATCTCCTGTGTCTGGCAGAGAATGGAGGCCTGCTCCCCTTGGCTGGGAATGGGCAGCTGGAGGGATCCAACCTTCTGTCTCAGCTGAGCCAGCTCTCCTTCAAACTGCTTGATCTGTCTCACACACATCCTTCTTTCAGCTCAAGGACTCGTGGAATCTTTTTTTTGCTTATCCCTAGTACACGTGGTACAGGCCATGATAATCATGTTGTTGTTTCTGTTGTTGTTGTTTCTTATCCCCTTGTGCAAAGATTACACGAATTCCATGAGTTCATGCTCCTCGAGCTGTTGTTGTTTCTTATCCCCTTGTGTAAAGATTACACGAATTTCATGATAATCATGGTGGGTAGAAGTTTAGGCGACTGCTTTTACTGTAAGTGCACTACATGTCTACACATGTGAAAAGCAGTTAGACTTTTTCACTTACAAATGTACCAGAGCCCTGTTTGGTTATTTGCACTCGCTGGAGGGGTTGGACTGTGTAATCTTTACATAAGGGGATAAGAAACAACAACAACAAAATTTCTTTCACAGCTGTTGGACACCCCCCACCAGTGGCTGTGTGAATCAATAAAGAATATGTAATTATTATTATTTGTAATCATGGCTTCATTCTTGAGATACGGTACAATATGGATTATAGATTAGAATTACAAGATAATAAAACACTAAATCCAAATAAATTGCATGAAGCTTCAGTAACAGTGTTTTTCTTTTTTTGCTTATCCCTAGTACACGTGGTACAGGCTATGATGATCATGGTGGGTAGAAGTAGGCAACTGCTTTTAATGTGAAAAGCAGTTCGACCTTGCACTTACAAATATGCCAGAGCCCTGTTTGTTTACTTGTACTCGCTGGTGGGGTTGGACTTTTGCAAGAATCAGGGGCCATTGGAGCCTTTTTTTTTTAATGAGAAAAAAGTGCCCAATGCGGGAATCGAACCCGGGTCGTAGAGGTCGAAAACCAATGGCTTAGACCATCCTTCCACCGACCCCCCCCTCGGTAACAGTGTTGTTACTATCATTAGACAAAAGTACTGAATCTTACTATTCAGTATGTATCACAGTACTGGTAACAATGCTGTTACCGAAACGTCACACAATTCATTTGGATTTTGTCTTATTATCTTGTGGTCATTCTTCTTTCTTATCTCCACTCAACAATCATATCAGGGTATCAAGTCTGTAGAGCTTGTTGATGGTTTCTGTGACTGGGGATGAGTAGAGTTCATCAATGAATGGTAACTGTGGTAATCCATCATTGTAATGAGGAATAGTTTTCTACTAAGAGAAACCATGGCTTATAAACATGGTATCTTCTGGAGGTAATCTCTTATCAAAGGACTATGTCCAATATATGTGGAGTCTTTCAAATGAAACAAGAGTTTCCAGCCTCCCATGCTTACCCCTCTGTAACTAGCCTGTGGTGCAGTGAACATTGTTGGGAGGTACAGTAAACCCTCTACACGATCGTATCAAGTCTTGTTCTGGTAGACTTGATGCTGTAACCAGGAGGGACACTCCCTCTTTAAAAATCCTGAGTTCAACTGACCCGGTTGATAGACCTCAGCAAGGGTCCCACTCCAGGGATATGGAAGAGCTGCATCTGTACTCATGTTAGAGTCGGCAGTAAAGGCTTCCATGTTAGGAACAGCCTCAAATTACAGGCAAAGTCAGATTTTCACCAAAGTGTGCCTGGATCATAGTGCCATGATCAACGAAAGCTGCACCCTTATATCCCATTTCATGAGATCATGAACTCATGGAATTTGTGTAATCTTTACACAAGGGGGATAAGAAACAACAACAGAGTTTCCAAACAAGATAATCAAACAAAAAAAATAAGAAAAGATCAAATATGCGAAATAAACTCTGAGAGAAAACTGACAAAAACTATAACAAGACTTAGAACAAAACACTATAAAGGAATAACAATACATCCAGATGGCACAAGAACCTATAGGACATGTAACAACTGTCCTGGTGTGGAACTAATACCTACATATTCTCATGCCCAGCAATGGCCGCAGCCTTGCAGAAAATTGACTTAGACCCAGAGCAGCAGCTTTACACACCCAAGATAGTGGATATTGCTGCTGCTGTAATGGAGATGCATGGAGACATCTGAGACTCTTCTTTGGACACGACAACAACAAGAGTTTCCAATGAGAAACCATCTCCAGGAGAGACCAGGTAATACTTCTCTCTTAAGGACACTTGGGTTCTATAACGAGGTGTCATCCCTTTAGGTTTTACAGGAAACCAAAATGTTTGAACATCTCTGTGGTTCTGGTGAGTTGATCCTAAACCTGGCTCTTACTGACGAGTCAGTGCACATGTCCTCCATAAACTGTAGCAGGTTCTCCAACATCAGAAATAGACAGCATCAAACAACACTAACAAGATTTAGAACAGACCATCTCAAGCCATTGAAGATAGAAAATAACAACAAAATCTATCCCACTTGCCCGAAATGTAGCTTGGCACCTGCAGCTCCAGAACACATTTTAGCTTGTATTAGATGCACTAAACAGGACCTTTGGGAGAGGCCACTGCTTATCATAAAACAGCTCGTGGAGTATGAACTCATGGAATTTGTGTAATCTTTACACAAGGGGATAAGAAACAACAACAACAGATTCTCAAAGGTCCAAATAACTACTCTCAACACATAAAACACTATAAAAATTACAATTATATTCTCACAATGAGTATCTTTTTTTTTTTAGTTCTCTTGCTTATCCCTAGTACACGTGGTACAGGCCATGATAATCATGGTGGGTAGAAGTAGGCGGCTGCTTTTACTATAAGTGCACCACATATCAACACATGTGAAAAGCAGTTCGACTTTTACACTTACAAATGTATCAGGGCCCCGTTTGGTTACCCAGGATTAGTCATATTTATAAGTTTTGGTTTCTTTTAGTAGAAAAAAAAAAATAATAAAAAGATACTCATTGTGAGAATATAATTGTAATTTTAATACTTTTTCACAATTTTATCATGAACATATAACACTATCTATACCTCACTTTTAATTTTTGCATAAGTTTTTTATTTGCTTAATCTTTGATATAATCTTGAATTTACATAGGATGTTTCTGAATTACCTCAATACAGTAAAACCTTGTTAAAACAAACCAGGGATATAGCAAACCTTCCCTTATAATGAACCTGAATTAATCCACCAATGTTAGTTATACCATATAGCAAACCATGGCTATAGTGAATACATGGCTATAGCAAACCAAGAGTAGGTCCCATTGAGGTTCTCTATAGCGAGGTTTTACTGTATTTTGTAAGATATATTTTCTCACCAAATTTCTCAAATACTGTAGGTTCCGGTAGAAATTGTTTAATATCAAAAAGAATCTTACGCCTTTAAAATAGTTTTGAATTTTGATAACAGATGGCACGCTAGTGCATCATATTATAAATGTTCTAATAAAAGAAACAATTTGATATTTGCGGAAGAGCGATTGCTCGAAGCATATTTTTATATTTATAATTGTATGTAATTCTACTGTTCTCAAAGCTTATGTCCATAGTTCTTCTAAATATACCTATTCAAAGAGTCTATCAACAGTATCACTATAAAAGGAAGTTCCAAAAATGCAATATAACAGCGGTATGGTAGATTAAACTGGCGAAACCACTGAGAGGGTTCACCACTGATGAGCCAGGCCCTCTCATTAATTTTTCCATTGCAGTAAGGGCAGTAGAAATTGTTTAATATCAAAAAGATTATTACGCCTTTAAAATAACTTTGAATTTTGATAACAGATGGCGTGCTAGTGCATCATATTATAAACTGTAGGTTCTAGAGTAAAAGAATAAGAAATAAAACACAAGGTGATAAAACCAAATAAATAAATAGTGTGTGACATTTTAGTAACAGCGTTGTTGCCGAAACGTCACACACTATTTATTTATTTGGATTTGGTCTTATTACCTTGTGTTTATAATCTATAATCCAAATTGTGTCTTATCAAGAAATAAAACAAAGAGATATAGAGAACACAACTTTGGACAGTTTAAGAACTGGCCTGAACACAAACCCAAGTTACTCACCTCACTTTTAATCATATTGATGTAATCTTCAGGCTGGGTCTCTGGTTCTTCCCTCTGATTGGTGCTGGTCTCCTGCAGCCACAACTTCCCGCTACAGACATCTGGTACCACTTTGTTACAGCAGAACTTCCTCAAGTAAAAAAAAAAACATACTTTAATTCAACTAAAAGCTTTCCACACAACCATTTCCCTATCAAATTACCACCTTTATAATGCCTCAGATTATATAACTCAGTGTTGTTGTTAGTGTCCATCAAGTTAACTTTTGGTGAACTCCACTCATGGACAAAACTTAAGGAAGTTGTACTTTTAAGCATGTATATCGGGATTCAGACAATAACTCTGAAATATATTACAGTGACCTTTATTGAAGACACACATATATACACTCATGGACAAAACTTAAGGAAGATGTACCTTTTACCATGTATATCAGGATTCAGACAATAACTCTTGTGGTATTTTGGATAACAATAGTTATGTTTAGATAAATTGTGTGATATGCAAATAAGGTTTTGCATAGTGGTTATAAATATGTTTGTTTTACTATGTTAATTATTTTTGTATATATATATATATCTACTTATATATTTGCCTTATTCTGTCTGTTTGTCTGAAGCTCACGGATGGGATTTTTCATAACCATCGGTGGTTCAGTGGTAGAATGCTTGCCTGCCACGCGGGCGGCCTGGGTTCGATTCCCGGCCGATGCATTTTTTTTTTCACAATTTTTAAAACTCATTTATATATTATACAAGAATGACATCCACGGCGCCAATTTATAATTGTAACGAATAGTATTTGAATAAAAGCATTTAATCGGGTAAAACCCGGGCGTTGCCCGGGTCATTCGTATATGATATAAAAAGCCAACAATGAAGAGTGAATGTAATATAAAAAGCCAACAATGAAGAATGAATGTAAGATAAAAAGCCAACAATGAAGAGGGAATGTAATATAAAAAGCCAACAATGAAGAATGAATGTAAGATAAAAAGCCAACAATGAAGAGTGAATGTAAGATAAAAAGCCAACAATGAATAGTAAATGTAATATAAAAAGCCAACAATGAAGAATGAATGTAAGATAAAAAGCCAACAATGAAGAGTAAATATAATATAAAAAGCCAACAATGAAGAATGAATGTAAAATAAAAAGCCAACAATGAAGAGTAAATATAATATAAAAAGCCAACAATGAAGAGTGAATGTAAGATAAAAAGCCAACAATGAAGAGTAAATGTAATATAAAAAGCCAACAGAGTGAATGTAAGATAAAAAGCCAACAATGAAGAATGAATGTAAGATAAAAAGCCAACAATGAAGGGTGAATGTAATATAAAAAGCCAACAATGAAGAATGAATGTAAGATAAAAAGCCAACAATGAAAAGTGAATGTAAGATAAAAAGCCAACAATGAAGAGTAAATGTAATATAAAAAGGCAACAATGAAGAATGAATGTAAGATAAAAAGCCAACAAAGAAGAGTAAATATAATATAAAAAGCCAACAATGAAGAGTGAATGTAAGATAAAAAGCCAACAATGAAGAGTAAATGTAATATAAAAAGCCAACAGAGTGAATGTAAGATAAAAAGCCAACAATGAAGAGTGAATGTAATATAAAAAGCCAACAATGAAGAATGAATGTAAGATAAAAAGCCAACAATGAAGAGTGAATGTAATATAAAAAGCCAACAATGAAGAATGAATGTAAGATAAAAAGCCAACAATCTAGAGTGAATGTAATATAAAAAGCCAACAATGAAGAATGAATGTAAGATAAAAAGCCAAAAATGAAGAGTGAATGTAAGATAAAAAGCCAACAATGAAGAGTTAATGTAATATAAAAAGCCAACAATGAAGAATGAATGTAAGATAAAAAGCCAACAATGAATAGTAAATATAATATAAAAAGCCAACAATGAAGAGTGAATGTAAGATAAAAAGCCAACAATGAAGAGTAAATGTAATATAAAAAGCCAACAGAGTGAATGTAAGATAAAAAGCCAACAATGAAGAGTGAATGTAATATAAAAAAGCCAACAATGAAGAATGAATGTAAGATAAAAAGCCAACAATGAAGAGTAAATCTCTATATCTCTATATATATATATATATAAAAGTCAATTTCTGTCTGTCTGTCTGTTTCGCGATAAACTCAAAAACTACTGAACCAATTGGTACCAAATTTTGCATGTCGCTTTTTATAAACCTGAGGAAAATTTTCGGCTGCATTTTGATTAGTATTTTTGGCTATTTCTTTTTTTCATTTGAAGAACTTTTTTTTACCCGGACTAATCCGGAATGGAATGAATACCTAAATATGGCCATTTTTTAAAGCATCGGTGGTTCAGTGGTAGAATGCTCGCCTGCCACGCTGGCGGCCCGGGTTCGATTCCCGGCCGATGCATTTTTTTTTTACAATTTTTAAAACTCATTTATATTATCAACATATATAGTCACGACCGTCATGGGTTCTGTCACGGGTGCGCGCGCATCATCATTATGATCATGATCATTATCTAATGATAATAATAATAATAATAATTATTATTATTATATTATTATTATTATTATCAACATATATAGTCACGACCGTCATGGGCCGGCCGGCCGGTTCTGTCACGGGTGCGCGCGCATCATCATTATGATCATTATCATTATTATTATCCATCCATCAACATATATAGTCACGACCGTCATGGGCCGGCCGGCTCTGTCACGGATGCGCGCGCACAGGGAGGTCACGTGCTCGCCGGCAGCCAACGGGCGCGCGCCGCCGGCATTACATCATAGATTATAAACACAAGGTAATAAGGCCAAATAAAAAAATAGTGTGTGATAAGGCACAATTTGGATTATCTACTTATATAATTGCCTTATTCTCTCTGTGTGAAGTTCACGGATAGATTTTGGTCAGAATGGATAAAATAAAAAAGTGTCAAGGGATGGGAATCGAACCCACGACCTTCCGCTTACCGGGCAGATGCCATGACCACTAGGCTACCCTGGACATATTTTTCCGTTCACATTTTTATTTTTATATTTTCAAGACACACACAGTTTGGGGCGGGACGTTTCACAAGAGAGACATCCACGGCGCCAATTTATAATTGTAACGAATAGTATTTTAATTAAAACATTTTTAAAATATATACGCACTCGGGTAAAACCCGGGCGTTGCCCGGGCCATTCGTCTAGTATATATATATATATATTCTTAATTTGTAAATAGTTAGTTAGTTAGTTCAGTGATATTAGTGTTGGTGAGGCAATAAAGGTTTTATCACTTAATGGATCTCGGTGGCCTGGAGTAATCGTAGAACATAGAGACACAACAGTGGCGACGAGGATCAAGAATGTTATATGCAACAGTGACAATGAAGATCAAGTACTATTGAATAGAGCAAATACAAGTGAATGAAAGTGAGCGAACAATGATGAACATTGAGCAATTCAATCCAAACAACGGAAATGAACTCTCAGGTTATTTAGAGCACTTTGAGTCCTATTGCATAGCGAATGATATAGTGAAGGTTGATAAAAAGAGGGCAACATTTTTCTCGCTATGTGGAAGAGAAACTTATAATATAATACGGACGTTGACCTCTCCCAAGAATCCATTGGAGACAGAATGGGAGGAGGTGGTAACAAGGATTAAAAAATACTTTGATCCAAAGCCAAATATAATAGTGCAGCGTTTTAAATTCACGAAAAGGCTTCAAATGCCAAATGAAACAATATCTGAATTTATAACAGCTCTAAAGAAAATTGCAGAGAAGTGTGAATTCCCTGATTTGGAAGATAGGTTGCGTGATGCCCTAGTATGCGGAATTCTAAACGAAGAGCTACAATCAATGCTGTTAATGAACAATATGCTAACATTTAAGGTGGCTCAAGAAATGTCATTAGCACATGAGGCTGCGGTAAAGAACGTTGCAGAAATTAAAGATGGAAAACCTCGGGAAGAAATTAATGTAATGGGAAGAGCTGTTAAAGTGAGGCTGAGGGATGAGAAGAAGATTTTTAAATGTTTCCGCTGTGGAAACACAAATCACAGAGAAGAGCAATGTTTCTTTAAAGATAAAAGATGCTTTAAATGCCAGAAGTTAGGGCATATGTCTAGGGTCTGTAAGAACGGGAACTGGAGGAGCGATCGTAATAATTGCTCGATAGGTGAGGAGGCGGAGGCAACTAATGGCCTTTTTAATGTAAATCAAGTGAAGGACACAAGTAACATGCGGAATTATATGGTAAGGGTACAGACTAGCGGTCGAGATATTAATATGCTCATTGACTCAGGGACAGGAAAAAATATTATTTCTGAGAAGACGTATATAGAAACTTGGGTGAAGTCAGAAAGGCCTAGAATAGAGAAGGATGCTACCAATTTGGTGCAATGGAACAGACAGAGGTTATCCATTCTGGGTAAAATAAGGGCAGACGTAAAAGTGAACAAAAGAAATATCACAATGGAATTGCTTGTGGTCGAAGGTCCGGGCCCAAATTTGATTGGAAGGGAGGCGTTTGACCAGATTGGAATTGGTCTTGAATGGATAAATTATGGTGACAGTATATGTCAAATCACTGAGGAATTTATGGATGTGTTTAAAGAGAAATTAGGACAATACAGAGGTCCACCAATCCATATAAAGATCAAAACTCTAGGGAAGCCCACATTTCTAAGGGCTAGAACATTGCCATACGCAATTAGACCTAAGGTTGAAGAGGCTTTGAGGAAGATGGAGGAACAAGGAATATTGACTCCTGTTGAATTTACAAGGTTTGCTACCCCAATTGTCCCAGTACTGAAAAGGGATGGTTCACTAAGAATATGTGGAGATTATCGGAGTACTGTTAACACCATCGTGGAGTCAGATACTTTCCCAGTTCCGGCGGCAGCCGACTTGCAAGTCAATTTGGCAGGGGGAAAGGTATTCTCAAAGTTGGACCTTAAAGATGCATATCAGCAGCTGGTGGTGGATGAGGAGACAGCAGAGCTATTGGCTATTAACACGCACAAGGGATTGTTTAAGGTAAACCGGTTGCCCTTTGGTGTTTCCTGTGCGCCAGGAATATTCCAGCGACGAATGGAAAGTTTAATAGCCAAAATTCCAGGAGTAGTCGTTTACCTGGATGACATTCTGGTAACAGGGAAAGATGAAATGGAACATGACCTCCGATTGAGAGAAGTATTGAAGAGTAGTGCGAATTTAAAAAATCTTCGTTAATTTTTCTTGGGTGCCGAAAAGAGGCGGAAGGCATACACCCTACTGAAGAGAAATGTGAGGCAATTAAGAATTTTCCAAAACCCGAAAACAAAAAAAGAGTTACAGAGTTTCCTTGGACTATTGAATTTTTATAGCAAATTTTTAAAAGACCGAACCGCTGTACTTGAACCACTGCATAGACTACTAAACAAAAGAAATTGTTGGAAATGGAAAGAAGTGGAGGATAGAGCATTCAGGGAGGCAAAGAATTTGATTCAATCCGATTTAGTGCTAACACCCTATGATGCCAGAAAACCCCTGGTCTTGGCTTGTGATGCATCACCCTTTGGAGTAGGAGCAGTGCTTTCGCACGTGGAGGAAGGAATGGAGAGACCCATTGCGTTTGCTTCGAGAACTATATCTCAGACGGAAAGAAGGTATGCACAAATAGATAAGGAAGCCCTGGTCATAATATTTGGCATCTCAAAATTCAACAAATATTTGTATGGCCATGACTTTAAGATAATCACTGACCATAAGCCTCTTCTGGGAATCTTTAATCCGAATAAACCTATCCCTCAAATACTTTCCCCGAGGATGATGAGGTGGAGTCTTACATTGGCATCGTACTCCTATCAGATTGAACACAGACCTGGGAGAATGAACGCAAATGCGGATGCGTTGAGTAGAGCACCCCACGAAAAAACAAGTAAAGAAACGCTGGAACCAGTTGACGTTTTTCTTATGGAAACTAATGAAGAGTCACCATTAGAGGCGAAGGAAGTGGCAAAATTAAAGCAGGAAGAGTCAGTTCTGGGGATAATTGTGGAATGGACTCGAATAGGATGGCCAGCTCACTGTCCAGCAGAAAAATTTAGGCCATACTTCAATAGGAGAAATGAATTATCCCTACATAGAGAGTGTCTCCTGTGGGGAAATAGGGTAGTAATACCACCCGTTCTACAGGGGAGAACATTGGAACAGCTTCATGAAACTCACCCTGGAATTGTACAAATGAAGGCAATTGCAAGGAGCCATGTGTGGTGGCCAGGAATGGATAAGGCTATAGAGAATAGGGTCGAAAGATGCGAAAATTGCCAACTGGTGCGAAATAATCCTAAACCGAGCCCAGTTCACCCTTGGACGGCACCAGTTAAACCATGGTCCCGTATTCATATAGACTATGCAGGTCCATTCCATGGGAGAACGTTTTTAATAGTCGTTGATTCAATGTCTAAGTGGCCGGAGGCCATCATCATGGATCACTGCACGGCAACAGCTACAGTGCGAGTATTAAGAAATCTGTTCGCTGTTCATGGTTTGCCCGACCAGGTTGTTTCGGATAATGGTCGCATGTTTGTGGGTCATAAGTTCCAGGAATTTTTGATGATGAACGGAATAATGCATATAACATCGGCTCCCTACCACCCACAGACAAATGGACAGGCAGAAAGAGTGGTACAAACACTCAAACAGCTAATAAGAAAGAATGGATGGGAGAACATATCGGTTACGCTGCCACGCGCTCTGTTTGCAATGCGGACTACACCTCATGGAACAACTGGACTAACACCAGCTGAGCTACTAATGGGTCGCAGACTGACCACAAGAATGAACCGGTTGCACCCTAAAGAAAGTGAAGATAGCGAAAACGGAAAAGAACACTTCCAAAATAGGTTCAAGTCCCAAGAGAATGTGTATGCACGTAAATATAATGGAAAGGGAAAGTGGGAACCGGGGAAGATAAAGACAGTACTTGGACCCAGGAACTATGAGGTAATTATGGAAAAGTACATGGAGTGACAGCAAAAAGACACCAGGACCAATTGATGAGAAGAGTCAGGGAAGAAGTATCGGAGGATGTGGAGAAGAAGGAGGAGTGTAACACCGAAAGAAGGGGGGAACAAATGAATGACCCAAATGATTCACAGGAGAGGCTGGAGGAAACACCTGGGCCAAGTAGACCAATAAGAAACCGGAGACTCCCCGAATACTTAAAAGATTGTGTAACAAATTGGGGGTGAGAAGATGTGGTATTTTGGATAGCAATAGTTATGTTTAGATAAATTGTGTGATATGCAAATAAGGTTTTGCATAGTGGTTATAAATATGTTTGTTTACTATGTTAATTATTTTTGTATATATATATGATACATTTTGAATGATATTCAACTTCTATCTATTTTGCATAATAGAAAATTTCTATCTGTTTTGCATAATGTTCTTTGTTTGTAAAATAATTAATTTTACCGCGTGCCAAGTATGTAAATTTTGTTGTTTGTTTTAAAAAGATTTGAAAAATAAAGAGATTATTGAGGTGGAGACAGCCACACAAATGACTGCTAATTTTTTTTTTTTTTCCACACAGTAGAAATACATCATATATATGTCATAATTTGTATAGTTAATGCCAAGAGATATAATTTATTTCCGTCAAACTAAGTATGTAAATATGTTACGCTTGTGTTAAAATGTAAATAATATTTATACATAGTAAAATTGAAAATATTTTGTTATTAGCATGTGCTCTCGCGGGCGTGCATCAGATTGTTTCCAGCTAAAGTAATAGATATTATATTGGGATTAAATATATTTACATTCTAATAATTATTAATATTTAGATTATTTGTCAGGGATATTTTTATATTGGGTTGGGAGGTCAATTTTTCTATTGATGCTATTTATTTTTGATGATACCAGTGCTTCTAGGAATAATCGTTGTTGTTTTCTTTCTATGTCTTTATAATGGGCTATTGCTTGTTTGAGATTGAATGTGTGTCCAGTGGTGCTGGTGTGTTGATATATTATTATGTGTTGAAGAAATGTAAATATGTAAATTCATCCATGTATAAAGGCTGGACAAAAAATAAAGGTGGCAGATATCGCGGGTGCGCTGTTCGCTAGGCATAACGGCTGCGCCTCTTCATTTAGCTACGACATATATATATATATTCTTAATTTGTAAATAGTTAGTTAGTTCAGTGATATTAGTGTTGGTGAGGCAATAAAGGTTTTATCACTTAATGGATCTCGGTGGCCTGGAGTAATCGTAGAACATAGAGACACAACAACTCTGAAAGATATTACAGTGACCTTTATTGAAGACACACGAGATAACCAAGTGTGAACAAAATTGCCTCGGTCTCCTTTAAAAAAAAAAAAATAGACAACTTGTGTGCAACATCAGACTTTCCACTTCCTTAAGTTTTGTCCATGAATGTTTTTTCCATCACAGTAAGGCCAGAAGACATGGAGAAAAGTACTCAGAATACCATGGACAGATAAATTGACAAATGTTTCAATCTTAAATGAAATTAATCCTGGTAGATCCCTAGAATCCCAAATATGTAAATAAAGACTTGACTTAAAACAAGGTAATAAGACCAAATCCAAATAAATAAATAGTGTGTGATGTTTCGGTAACAGCGTTGTTACCATCTTCAGACAAAAGTACTAACTCAGGAATTCATTTTCTTTAGCTCATAGGAAAAATAACTTCTTAGGGGTCCATTGAAGTCTATATATATTTATTTGGATTTGGTCTTATTACTGGTTTTATAATCTATAATCCAAAATTGTGCCTTATTAAAGACTTGACTTACTTCGAACACCTAATTAAAGCAAATAGTTTATAAAAGATGTTTATGTTAGGGGAAAAAATTGAAGGTAGAGAGGAAGACCTCCCAATGAGTTGGCTGGGTCAAGGAAGTTACCATCACTATGCTAAAATTGTAACGATAGAGAAGATTAGCATGACCCCCGCGCAAAGATGAAAAAAAAAATCATGAAGAATTCCATAGTAATCACCAAAAGTCTTATTTAACTTGATGGACGCTAACAAAAACAATATTTTAAATAATTTCTATCTACACAACAAAGAGATGCTACAGAAAAGATTTTCAACCCTTTCTTGGTAGTCAGTCCACCTACCTGCTCCAGGATGGGTGACAGGGGTTTATGGGAGGAGGGGGTTGCCATGACATGTCCCGTAGGCTTGGGTCCAAAGGAAGGTGGCGGCAGAGTGGAGTGGGCAGGGGAGACTGTAGCCACTGCCTTGGGAGCCGTGGGCTTGGGAATACCTGAGAGGGCAATATTAGCAGCTTTATACAAGCTAATCATCTCCCTATAATTTCCTTTTACTATTTCTTCAAATAAATGACACTTCGGCCAGTAAATCTTTTTATTGTCTCGACAAAAATCTTTTGTCCTCGTCAAGAACGAACAAAACTTAAAACATTTGACAAAGCGTTAGAAATTATTCTAAGGCTGCAAGAGGGCATTCTCACGTGGCATTTGAATTTTTTTTTGTCAAAACATCAAGAAATTAAAAAGATTTACTGGCCGAAGTGTCTTTTATTTGAAGAAATATGAATGCTCTGGCCAGGCAGCCTCTATCTTTACGATTCCTTTTATTAGAAAACTCTGCACCAACTTTTGGGGAAGAAGAATTTCTTTCTACGAGCTAAAAAAAAAATGGCTGCAGCTCCAGAACACATTTTAGCTTGCATTAGATGCACTAAACAGGACCTTTGGGAGAGGCCGCTGCTTATCATAAAACAGCTCGAGGAGCATGGACTCATGGAATTCGTGTAATCTTTACACAAGGGGATAAGAAACAACAACAACAACAAAAATGGTAACAAGGTAATAAGACCCAATTAATTCCATGTTAATTCCAACCTGAAGAAAAGGAATTCTTTTCCCTGAAGACTGGTGATAAGTTTCACACAAATAAAGAAACTGATTGTTGATACACTAGAGGACATTCAAAACTGACACACAGACTTGCCGGTCCCAAGCCCAGATGAAAAAGGAGGGGGAGCAGTAACAAGCTCACTAAAAAACCTGGGCTCAGCTGGCCCGGCTGATAGTACCCTGTAAGGGCTCCTAATCTAGGAATACAGGATGAGCAGTGTTTGTACTCCATGTTAGGAGTGGCTGTACATGGTGTCTGTTCCTCATGTCAGAGGCTGGCCATTTATTTTGGAGCTAAGTCTGCCTGCCACTGAGTAGTGCTCCCAGTCTTAATGACAAAGGCAGACGCATTCTACTTCACACAGTGCGGAGATAAGAAAGAAGAAGAAGAAGACTAGAAGGCATTCAAAACTGACAGTGGCACACACAGACTCACCAGCTGGGTCCGGCATGGGCTTCACCTCTGCCTGCTGGATTGGGGGCCGGACCTGAGGTGGTGCAGGCTGGGGGACCTGGGCATGGAGGGACCGTCTCTCCCCCGAGACATCCAGGGCCTGGGGTGGGGTGACCAGAGAGGGGGGGTTACTGAGCTTGTTCACCAGGTGGAAAGAGCACAGCTGCCCCTGATCCGAGAGGAGGAGGAGAACTGGCATGGGAGGGTAGTTCTCCGTCTCAGCTGTCCACACACACTCTCTACTCTCAAGATTGACTGGTGAAGAGGTATTTTAAAAAATAAGATCTAATTAAAACAACCTGTTAATCATCCCAGAGCTAAAAAGAGGACGATACCATTGTTGAATATCATGCAGTAAGTACAGGTACACCTTTTGTAAGTGCAAAGTCAAACTGCTTTTAACATGTGTAGACATGTGGTGAACTTACAGTAAAAGCAGTCGTCAAATTCTACCCACCATGATTATCATGGCCTGTACCACGTGTACTAGGGATAAGTATGAAAAAGAAAAGATATTGTTAAACTTTTCATCACATATATTCTTCTGGCCTGATATGATGGGATTTAAAAAATGATAGGTTTGAATAAACCAAGTCAACACTTATCTGTAGTGATGTAAATATGTGAATGGGATATGGTTGGGAATTTAGAAATTAGTTGAATTGAAGTAATAAATCTCTATTCATGATAAAATTGTGAAAAAAGTATTAAAATTACAATTATATTCTCACAATGAGTATCTTTTTTATTTAAAAAACGCTAGCTTTCAAGTGTTAATCCCTCTTCAACGGGCTTACTATAATATTGACTTTATCCCACCAGAAATATTTACAAAAACAAACGCTAGCAGCGTGGATATTTAAAACTGAAAATTTTAAATTGGTTTGTAATTTAACTATTTTATGCAATATGTCTATTTTAATTTTTAGGGCAACCAGAACCTATAAAATTGATCTATTGATTTCTTCTGAGATATCTAAGGTATTGTAATGGTAAATCTATTTTTCTGTTTATGCTGTTATATTCATTGGAAACGAGAGATTCTCATTCAAAAGATACTCATTCTGAGAAGTAATAAATGTTAAGCTATTGTCAGTTGAATTAAAAGAGGTTAATTTGAAAGGGAATGGTTGGGTTTTGAAAGAAAGGTTTGAATTAGTCAGTTCAATTAAAGAAGTTCTACTTGTATGCATGGCTAGTGACAAAATGTACTCACAGATGACAATCCTCTGTTGACAGCAGGTGAGCAGAGCTGACCCCAGAGGGAAGCTCTCGTTGCTGTTAACTAGCGGCAGTTCCGCCCGGCCGTCACTGTCCAGGATGTACTGTACCCAATGTGGGCCCTGCCCCACACACCACAACAACACTGTTACTGAAATGTCACACACTATTTATGTATTTGAATTTGGTCTTATTACCTTGTGTTTATAATCTATAATCCAAATTCAAGGTAATAAGACCAAATCCAAATAAATAAATAGTGTGTATACACATTATTTATAGTGTTTTTTTTTTTTGCTTATCCCTAGTACACGTGGTTGGGAGAGGCCGCTGCTCATCATAAAACAGCTCGAGGAGCATGAACTCATGGAATTCGTGTAATCTTTACACAAGGGGATAAGAAACAACAACAAAACAACACATGGTACAGGCCATGATAATCATGGTGGGTAGTTAGCGACTGCTTTTACTGTAAGTGCACCACATGTCTACACATGTGAAAAGCAGTTCGACTTTGCACTTACAAATGTGCCAGAGCCCCGTTTGGTTACTTGCACTCGCTGGTGGGGTTGGACTTTTGCAAGAATCGGGGGCCATTGGAGTATTTTTAAAAATTTATAGTGTGATATATATATATAGATTATAGTGTGTGTATACACACTATTTATGGGGGTCGGTGGAAGGATGGTCTAAACCATTGGTTTTCGACCACTACGACCCGGGTTTGATTCCCGCATTGGGTACTTTTTTATGTTAAAAAAAAAAAAAAAATGCTTCAATGGCCCCCGATTCTTGCAAAAGTCCAACCCCACCAACGAGTGCAAATAACCAAACAGGGCTCTTGCATATTTGTAAGTGCAAAGTCGAACTGCTTTTCACTTGTGTAGACATGTGGTGCACTTACAGTAAAAGCAGTCGCCTACTTCTACCCACCATGATTATCATGGTCTGTACCACATGTACTAGGGATAAGCAAAAAAATATATATATATTTGGATTTAGTCTTATTACCTTGTGTGTTTATAATCTATAATCCAAATTGTACCTTATCCTCTCCACTCAATTATATTAGGGCATCAAGCCTGTATAGTTTGAGATTTTTCGATTGTGTCTGCTGGTGGGTAGTGTAGCGACTGGCTTTTACTGTAAGTGCACCACATGTTTACACAATGTAGAAAGACTTTTGCACTTACAAGTGTACCAGAGAGCTCTGTTGGTGGCTTGCACTCACTGGTAAGGTTGGAATTTATCAAGAGTTGGGAACTATTGAAGCCAATGTTAGATTCCATCCCAGATTGTGGCTTCCAAAATTGACATTTTATACCTGATTCTACCACCCAACTAGACAAAAGAGACCTCCTCCGTACCATCAAAACCCAATGCCTGCAGGAATGGAAATCTGATGCTGCACATGACTGGTACAGAGCAGGAGGGACAAGCACTAATTCTGTCCTCCCAAGAGAACAAGTCTTTGATTTCCAGACTTAAGTCTGGTCATCTACAGACAATGACGCCACTACTCTTCCCCGGCAGACACAATCAAAAGTCTCAAGCTTTACAAGCTTGATATCTTAATATGATTGAGTGGAGATAAGAAAGAAGAAGAGGCCAAGTCCATGAGGAGTCTTTCAATCTAAATAGTCTCAAATATGTACAGGAGAGCCTCCCATGAGAAACCACAGCTTAAAATCATGGCTAAAGTTGGTCTCTCCTGGAGATAATCTCTTATTAAAGACTCAGTTTGGAGGTTGAAAGACTCCTCATATATGACTTGTCCTGACATATGACAAAGGTGTATCTGATAAAACTCTACATCCATGTTTTCAGAATCTAGCCACACATTTTGGCTTGCATTAGATGCACTAAACAGGACACAAGGTAATAAGACCGAATCGAAATAAATAAATAGTGAGTGATGTTTCGGTAACAGCGTTGTTACCATCTTCAGACAAAAGTACTGAATGTACATTCAGTTACTTTTAGTATACATTCAGTACTTTTGTTTGAAGATGGTAACAACGCTGTTACCGAAACGTCACTCACTATTTATTTGGATTTGGTCTTATTACCTTGTGTTTATAATCTATAATCCAAATTGTGGCTTATCACTAAACAGGACCTTTGGGAGTGGCCACTGCTTATCATAAAACAGCTCGAGGAGCATGGACTCATGGAATTGGTGTAATCTTTACCCAAGGGGATAAGAAACAACAACAACAGAATCTAGCTTCTCGTGGAAGACTACAGTAGTGAAAGATGTGTAGAGTGAACAGGAAGAAGGACTTGAGGAAAGAAGATCTACTGGAACTCCGCCTTTGCCGGTCCCAAGCCCGGATGAAAAAGGAGGAGGAGGAGCAGTAACAAGCCCGCTAAAAAAACCTGGGCTCAGCTGGCCCGGCTGATAGTACCCTGTAAGGGCTCCTAATCCAGAGATACAGGATGATCAGCATTTGTACTCCATGTTAGAAGTGGCTGCACATGGCGTCTGTTCCTCATGTCAGAGGCGGCCATTTCTTTTGGAGCTAAGTCAGCCTGCTACTGAGTAGTGCTCCCAGTCTTAATGACAAAGGCAGATGCATTCTACTTCACCCAGCCAAGTCTCAAGCTTTACAATCTTGATACCCTAATATGATTGAGTGGAGATAAGAAAGAAGAAGAAGATCTACTGGCCACTCACCTTGGGGGTGGAGATGGTGCCCATCAGTGAGGCCTCCAAGGAAGTAGTACAGGAACAGATTATCACTGACCTGCAACATTTATACATTTGCTAACCACAACTTTACAACAACAGCTTTATTAGGACATTTCCATCCTGTAAGGACTCGCCATACATCATTTTCGTGGAGAAAAGGAAAAAAAAGAAACAAAAACAAAGGAGAGAAGGGAAAATGAAATCAAAGTATTCAACATAACTATACAAATTAACTATGGAAGGCAGAGGAGCTGTGTCTGTACTCATGTTAGAGTTGGCAGCAAAGGCTTCCATGTTAGGAACTGCCTCAAACTACAGGCAAAGTCAGACTTTCACCAAATTGTGTCATGGTGCCATGATCAACAAAAGCTGCACCCCTATACCCCATTCCATGAACTCATGGAATTTATGTAATCTTTACAGATAAGAAACAACTATGGAAATAAATTGTTCTGTAATTTTAGTTCTTAGAGATTACCTTGTTCTCTAACGCTTTGTGAAAGTTAAACAATTCAATCGTTTTATATTTTTTCTCAGACATTATTCTGATTAGTTGAACTGGGTTCACATAGACTTGGATAATGTTCTTTAAGATTTTATTCCGTTCCTCGTTAACAATAGTGCATTCAGAGATGTATTGGGTCATTTCTTCTATGCTTTCAGTTTTGCAGAATTTACATGCCACAACTTTACATGGGTCATAATGAAGCAGTCTCCATATCACAAGGTAACAATTTCAAATAATAAATTGTTTAAGGAAAGTAGAAAATCCTCTGAGAAATTTATATAAATAACTAGCGGACCCGCCCGGCTTCGCCCGGGTTTTACCCGAGTAAAAGTTTGTCTAACGAATCTCTCGATAAAGTGAACATTTTTTTCCCGGTCCCTTGAAAAATACTCGATAAGTTGAATAAAATCAATATTAATTGGTTCCCTCGTTAATTGGAAGTTAAAGGAATAGTATCTTGCCTTGGAATTGTATCATTATTCTTGTATGGATGTACCCGGCTTCGCCCGGGTTTTACCCGAGTAAAAGTTTGTCTAACGAATCTCTCGATAAAGTGAACATTTTTTCCCGGTCCCTTGAAAAATACTCGATAAGTTGAATAAAATCAATATTAATTGGTTCCCTCGTTAATTGGAAGTTAAAGGAATAGTATCTTGCCTTGGAATTGTATCATTATTCTTGTATGGATGTACCCGGCTTCGCCCGGGTTTTACCCGAGTAAAGGTTTGTTTAACGAATATCTCGATAAAGTGAACATTTTTTCCCGGTCCCTTGAAAAAATACTCGATAAGTAGAATAAAATAAATATTAATTGGTTCCCTCGGTAATTGGAAGTTAAAGGAATAGTATCTTGCCTTTGAATTGTATCATTATTCTTGTCTCAAATAAATTGCCGTGTCATCCTGAATTTTGTCTTTCCTAATTTTCTACATTACAAAATAATCGTATCATCATGATAATATTTAGAGCAGATTGTTGAATTATAACAGATAAATTAGAATAATTATCTTGATTATTTCTAGGCGAAAAGTTATTTCAAAAATTTTATTTGCTAGAAACCTTCCCAGTACTATACTAAATAACTTCCCAAAGTTTCATGGCGATCCAATGAGTGGTTTGGTCAGGCATAAAGGACAAACAAACAGACATACATTCATTTTTATATATATAGATTAACAGTAATTAAACGTAACAGTAAGAAAATGTTGATTTTAAAATATTTTAATTTTTTCATATTTTAAATATGTAAATAGAGTCTCTTAAGAAAGACCACCTAAAAACATTAATCAACTTGTTTCTCCTGTTGGTGGTCTCTCATTGAAGATTCTAATTGCTATTAAAGAATCTCTAATAGACCTTTAATAAGAGACTGCCTCTTGGAGAGACGGTGTAGCTACGAAATGGATATTCCCGGCTTCGCCCGGATTTTACCCGAGTAAAGGTTTGTCTAACGAATCTCTCGATAAAGTGAACATTTTTTCCCGGTCCCTTGAAAAATACTCGATAAGTTGAATAAAATCATTATTAATTGGTTCCCTCCGTAATTGGAAGTTAAAGGAATAGTATCTTGCCTTGGAATTGTATCATTATTCTTGTCTCAAATAAATTGCCGTGTCATCCTGAATTTTGTCTTTCCTAATTTTCTACATTACAAAATCATCGTATCATCATGATAATATTTAGAGCAGATTGTTGAATTATAACAGATAAATTAGAATATTTATCTTGATTATATCTAGGCGAAAAGTTATTTCAAAAATTTTATTTGCTAGAAACCTTCCCAGTACTATACTAAATAACTTCCCAAAGTTTCATGGCGATCCAATGAGTGGTTTGGTCAGGCATAAAGGACAAACAAACATACATTCATTTTTATATATATAGAAAAACAAAACAGCCTCTGAGTTTCTTTCTTTATTTTCATATCCTTCTCAAGTTTTCGGGTTTCACAAACCCTTCTAGGAGTATATATACTCCTGTAGAAAAACAAATATTTAATCCAACCAGAAGTGTCATTGATAAATTACAAGTTGCTATTACAGTAGAACAACCTCCATGAGAGGACACTCACGCTAAAGGACACCTCTCTACAAAGGACAGTTTTCATCACCAATACAGTAGAACAACCTCCATGAGAGGACACTAACGCTAAAGGACACCTCTCTACAAAGGACAGTTTTCATCACCAATACAGTAGAACAACCTCCATGAGAGGACACTTCAGTTAAAGGGCACCTCTCTACAAAGGACAGTTTTCTTTGCCAATACAGTAGAACAACCTCCATGAGAGAACACTTCAGCTAAAGGACACCTCTCTACAAAGGACAGTTTTCTTTGCCAATACAGTAGAACAACCTCCATGAGCGGACACTCACGCTAAAGGACACCTCTCTACAAAGGACAGTTTTCATCACCAATACAGTAGAACAACCTCCATGAGAGGACACTAACGCTAAAGGACACCTCTCTACAAAGGACAGTTTTCATCACCAATACAGTAGAACAACCTCCATGAGAGAACACTTCAGCTAGAGGACAACTCTCTACAAAGGACAGTTTTCTTTGCCAATACAGTAGAACAACCTCCATGAGCGGACACTCACGCTAAAGGACACCTCTCTACAAAGGACAGTTTTCATCACCAATACAGTAGAACAACCTCCATGAGAGGACACTAACGCTAAAGGACACCTCTCTACAAAGGACAGTTTTCATCACCAATACAGTAGAACAACCTCCATGAGAGAACACTTCAGCTAGAGGACAACTCTCTACAAAGGACAGTTTTCTTTGCCAATACAGTAGAACAACCTCCATGAGAGGACACCTCTCTACAAAGGACAGTTTTCTTTGCCAATACAGTAGAACAACTGTAGAGAGTTGTCCTTTAGCTGAAGTGTTCTCTCATGGAGGTTGTTCTACTGTATTGGCAATGAAAACTGTCCTTTGTAGAGAGGTGTCCTTTAGCTGAAGTGTCCTCTCATGGAGGTTGTTCTACTGTATTGGCAATGAAAACTATCCTTTGTAGAGAGGTGTCCTTTAGCTGAAGTGTTCTCTCATGGAGGTTGTTCTACTGTATTGGCAATGAAAACTGTCCTTTGTAGAGAGGTGTCCTTTAGCTGAAGTGTCCTCTCATGGAGGTTGTTCTACTGTATTGGCAATGAAAACTATCCTTTGTAGAGAGGTGTCCTTTAGCTGAAGTGTCCTCTCATGGAGGTTGTTCTACTGTATTGGCAATGAAAACTATCCTTTGTAGAGAGGTATCCTTTAGCTGAAGTGTCCTCTCATGGAGGTTGTTCTACTGTATTGGCAATGAAAACTATCCTTTGTAGAGAGGTGTCCTTTAGCTGAAGTGTCCTCTCATGGAGGTTGTTCTACTGTATTGGCAATGAAAACTATCCTTTGTAGAGAGGTATCCTTTAGCTGAAGTGTCCTCTCATGGAGGTTGTTCTACTGTATTGGCAATGAAAACTATCCTTTGTAGAGAGATGTCCTTTAGCTGAAGTGTCCTCTCATGGAGGTTGTTCTACTGTATTGGCAATGAAAACTATCCTTTGTAGAGAGATGTCCTTTAGCTGAAGTGTCCTCTCATGGAGGTTGTTCTACTGTATTGGCAATGAAAACTATCCTTTGTAGAGAGATGTCCTTTAGCTGAAGTGTTCTCTCATGGAGGTTGTTCTACTGTATTGGCAATGAAAACTATCCTTTGTAGAGAGATGTCCTTTAGCTGAAGTGTCCTTTCATGGAGGTTGTTCTACTGTATTGGCAATGAAAACTATCCTTTGTAGAGAGATGTCCTTTAGCTGAAGTGTCCTCTCATGGAGGTTGTTCTACTGTATTGGCAATGAAAACTATCCTTTGTAGAGAGATGTCCTTTAGCTGAAGTGTCCTCTCATGGAGGTTGTTCTACTGTATTGGCAATGAAAACTATCCTTTGTAGAGAGATGTCCTTTAGCTGAAGTGTTCTCTCATGGAGGTTGTTCTACTGTATTGGCAATGAAAACTATCCTTTGTAGAGAGATGTCCTTTAGCTGAAGTGTCCTTTCATGGAGGTTGTTCTACTGTATTGGCAATGAAAACTATCCTTTGTAGAGAGATGTCCTTTAGCTGAAGTGTCCTCTCATGGAGGTTGTTCTACTGTATTGGCAATGAAAACTATCCTTTGTAGAGAGATGTCCTTTAGCTGATGTGTCCTCTCATGGGGGTTGTTCTACTGTTTTGGTGATGAAAACTGACCTTTGTAGAGAGGTGTCCTTTAGCTGAAGTGTCCTCTCATGGAGGTTGTTCTACTGTATTGGCAATGAAAACTATCCTTTGTAGAGAGGTGTCCTTTAGCTGAAGTGTTCTCTCATGGAGTTTGTTCTACTGTATTGGCAATGAAAACTATCCTTTGTAGAGAGATGTCCTTTAGCTGAAGTGTCCTCTCATGGAGGTTGTTCTACTGTATTGGCAATGAAAACTATCCTTTGTAGAGAGATGTCCTTTAGCTGAAGTGTCCTCTCATGGAGGTTGTTCTACTGTATTGGCAATGAAAACTATCCTTTGTAGAGAGATGTCCTTTAGCTGAAGTGTTCTCTCATGGAGGATGTTCTACTGTATTGGCAATGAAAACTATCCTTTGTAGAGAGGTATCCTTTAGCTGAAGTGTCCTCTCATGGAGGTTGTTCTACTGTATTGGCAATGAAAACTATCCTTTGTAGAGAGATGTCCTTTAGCTGAAGTGTCCTCTCATGGAGGTTGTTCTACTGTATTGGCAATGAAAACTATCCTTTGTAGAGAGATGTCCTTTAGCTGAAGTTTTCTCTCATGGAGGTTGTTCTACTGTATTGGCAATGAAAACTATCCTTTGTAGAGAGCTGTCCTTTAGCTGAAGTGTTCTCTCATGGAGGTTGTTCTACTGTATTGGCAATGAAAACTATCCTTTGTAGAGAGATGTCCTTTAGCTGAAGTGTCCTCTCATGGAGGTTGTTCTACTGTATTGGCAATGAAAACTATCCTTTGTAGAGAGATGTCCTTTAGCTGAAGTGTTCTCTCATGGAGGTTGTTCTACTGTATTGGCAATGAAAACTATCCTTTGTAGAGAGGTATCCTTTAGCTGAAGTGTCCTCTCATGGAGGTTTTTCTACTGTATTGGCAATGAAAACTATCCTTTGTAGAGAGATGTCCTTTAGCTGAAGTGTGTCCTCTCATGGAGGTTGTTCTACTGTATTGGCAATGAAAACTATCCTTTGTAGAGAGATGTCCTTTAGCTGAAGTGTCCTCTCATGGAGGTTGTTCTACTGTATTGGCAATGAAAACTGTCCTTTGTAGAGAGGTGTCCTTTAGCTGAAGTGTCCTCTCATGGAGGTTGTTCTACTGTATTGGCAATGAAAACTATCCTTTGTAGAGAGGTGTCCTTTAGCTGAAGTGTTCTCTCATGGAGTTTGTTCTACTGTATTGGCAATGAAAACTATCCTTTGTAGAGAGATGTCCTTTAGCTGAAGTGTCCTCTCATGGAGGTTGTTCTACTGTATTGGCAATGAAAACTATCCTTTGTAGAGAGATGTCCTTTAGCTGAAGTGTCCTCCAATGGAGGTTGTTCTACTGTATTGGCAATGAAAACTATCCTTTGTAGAGAGATGTCCTTTAGCTGAAGTGTTCTCTCATGGAGGATGTTCTACTGTATTGGCAATGAAAACTATCCTTTGTAGAGAGGTATCCTTTAGCTGAAGTGTCCTCTCATGGAGGTTGTTCTACTGTATTGGCAATGAAAACTATCCTTTGTAGAGAGATGTCCTTTAGCTGAAGTGTCCTCTCATGGAGGTTGTTCTACTGTATTGGCAATGAAAACTATCCTTTGTAGAGAGATGTCCTTTAGCTGAAGTTTTCTCTCATGGAGGTTGTTCTACTGTATTGGCAATGAAAACTATCCTTTGTAGAGAGCTGTCCTTTAGCTGAAGTGTTCTCTCATGGAGGTTGTTCTACTGTATTGGCAATGAAAACTATCCTTTGTAGAGAGATGTCCTTTAGCTGAAGTGTCCTCTCATGGAGGTTGTTCTACTGTATTGGCAATGAAAACTATCCTTTGTAGAGAGATGTCCTTTAGCTGAAGTGTTCTCTCATGGAGGTTGTTCTACTGTATTGGCAATGAAAACTATCCTTTGTAGAGAGGTATCCTTTAGCTGAAGTGTCCTCTCATGGAGGTTTTTCTACTGTATTGGCAATGAAAACTATCCTTTGTAGAGAGATGTCCTTTAGCTGAAGTGTGTCCTCTCATGGAGGTTGTTCTACTGTATTGGCAATGAAAACTATCCTTTGTAGAGAGATGTCCTTTAGCTGAAGTGTCCTCTCATGGAGGTTGTTCTACTGTATTGGCAATGAAAACTGTCCTTTGTAGAGAGGTGTCCTTTAGCTGAAGTGTCCTCTCATGGAGTTTGTTCTACTGTATTGGCAATGAAAACTATCCTTTGTAGAGAGATGTCCTTTAGCTGAAGTGTTCTCTCATGGAGGTTGTTCTACTGTATTGGCAATGAAAACTATCCTTTGTAGAGAGATGTCCTTTAGCTGAAGTGTCCTCTCATGGAGGTTGTTCTACTGTATTGGCAATGAAAACTATCCTTTGTAGAGAGATGTCCTTTAGCTGAAGTGTTCTCTCATGGAGGTTGTTCTACTGTATTGGCAATGAAAACTATCCTTTGTAGAGAGATGTCCTTTAGCTGAAGTGTCCTCTCATGGAGGTTGTTCAACTGTATTGGCAATGAAAACTATCCTTTGTAGAGAGATGTCCTTTAGCTGAAGTGTTCTCTCATGGAGGTTGTTCTACTGTATTGGCAATGAAAACTATCCTTTGTAGAGAGATGTCCTTTAGCTGAAGTGTCCTCTCATGGAGGTTGTTCTACTGTATTGGCAATGAAAACTGTCCTTTGTAGAGAGATGTCCTTTAGCTGAAGTGCCCTCTCATGGAGGTTGTTCTACTGTATTGGCAATGAAAACTATCCTTTGTAGAGAGATGTCCTTTAGCTGAAGTGTCCTCTCATGGAGGTTGTTCTACTGTATTGGCAATGAAAACTGTCCTTTGTAGAGAGATGTCCCTTAGCTGAAGTGTTCTCTCATGGAGGTTGTTCTACTGTATTGGCAATGAAAACTATCCTTTGTAGAGAGATGTCCTTTAGCTGAAGTGTCCTCTCATGGAGGTTGTTCTACTGTATTGGCAATGAAAACTGTCCTTTGTAGAGAGATGTCCTTTAGCTGAAGTGTTCTCTCATGGAGGTTGTTCTACTGTATTGGCAATGAAAACTATCCTTTGTAGAGAGATGTCCTTTAGCTGAAGTGTCCTCTCATGGAGGTTGTTCTACTGTATTGGCAATGAAAACTATCCTTTGTAGAGAGATGTCCTTTAGCTGAAGTGTTCTCTCATGGAGGTTGTTCTACTGTATTGGCAATGAAAACTATCCTTTGTAGAGAGATGTCCTTTAGCTGAAGTGCCCTCTCATGGAGGTTGTTCTACTGTATTGGCAATGAAAACTATCCTTTGTAGAGAGATGTCCTTTAGCTGAAGTGTCCTCTCATGGAGGTTGTTCTACTGTGTTGGCAATGAAAACTGTCCTTTGTAGAGAGATGTCCTTTAGCTGAAGTGTTCTCTCATGGAGGTTGTTCTACTGTATTGGCAATGAAAACTGTCCTTTGTAGAGAGGTGTCCTTTAGCTGAAGTGTCCTCTCATGGAGGTTGTTCTACTGTATTGGCAATGAAAACTATCCTTTGTAGAGAGGTGTCCTTTAGCTGAAGTGTCCTCTCATGGAGGTTGTTCTACTGTATTGGCAATGAAAACTATCCTTTGTAGAGAGGTATCCTTTAGCTGAAGTGTCCTCTCATGGAGGTTGTTCTACTGTATTGGCAATGAAAACTATCCTTTGTAGAGAGGTGTCCTTTAGCTGAAGTGTCCTCTCATGGAGGTTGTTCTACTGTATTGGCAATGAAAACTATCCTTTGTAGAGAGGTATCCTTTAGCTGAAGTGTCCTCTCATGGAGGTTGTTCTACTGTATTGGCAATGAAAACTATCCTTTGTAGAGAGATGTCCTTTAGCTGAAGTGTCCTCTCATGGAGGTTGTTCTACTGTATTGGCAATGAAAACTATCCTTTGTAGAGAGGTATCCTTTAGCTGAAGTGTCCTCTCATGGAGGTTGTTCTACTGTATTGGCAATGAAAACTATCCTTTGTAGAGAGGTATCCTTTAGCTGAAGTGTCCTCTCATGGAGGTTGTTCTACTGTATTGGCAATGAAAACTATCCTTTGTAGAGAGGTATCCTTTAGCTGAAGTGTCCTCTCATGGAGGTTGTTCTACTGTATTGGCAATGAAAACTATCCTTTGTAGAGAGATGTCCTTTAGCTGAAGTGTCCTCTCATGGAGGTTGTTCTACTGTATTGGCAATGAAAACTATCCTTTGTAGAGAGATGTCCTTTAGCTGAAGTGTCCTCTCATGGAGGTTGTTCTACTGTATTGGCAATGAAAACTATCCTTTGTAGAGAGATGTCCTTTAGCTGAAGTGTTCTCTCATGGAGGTTGTTCTACTGTATTGGCAATGAAAACTATCCTTTGTAGAGAGATGTCCTTTAGCTGAAGTGTCCTTTCATGGAGGTTGTTCTACTGTATTGGCAATGAAAACTATCCTTTGTAGAGAGATGTCCTTTAGCTGAAGTGTCCTCTCATGGAGGTTGTTCTACTGTATTGGCAATGAAAACTATCCTTTGTAGAGAGATGTCCTTTAGCTGAAGTGTCCTCTCATGGAGGTTGTTCTACTGTATTGGCAATGAAAACTATCCTTTGTAGAGAGATGTCCTTTAGCTGAAGTGTTCTCTCATGGAGGTTGTTCTACTGTATTGGCAATGAAAACTATCCTTTGTAGAGAGATGTCCTTTAGCTGAAGTGTCCTCTCATGGAGGTTGTTCTACTGTATTGGCAATGAAAACTATCCTTTGTAGAGAGATGTCCTTTAGCTGAAGTGTCCTCTCATGGAGGTTGTTCTACTGTATTGGCAATGAAAACTATCCTTTGTAGAGAGATGTCCTTTAGCTGAAGTGTTCTCTCATGGAGGATGTTCTACTGTATTGGCAATGAAAACTATCCTTTGTAGAGAGGTATCCTTTAGCTGAAGTGTCCTCTCATGGAGGTTGTTCTACTGTATTGGCAATGAAAACTATCCTTTGTAGAGAGATGTCCTTTAGCTGAAGTGTCCTCTCATGGAGGTTGTTCTACTGTATTGGCAATGAAAACTATCCTTTGTAGAGAGATGTCCTTTAGCTGAAGTTTTCTCTCATGGAGGTTGTTCTACTGTATTGGCAATGAAAACTATCCTTTGTAGAGAGCTGTCCTTTAGCTGAAGTGTTCTCTCATGGAGGTTGTTCTACTGTATTGGCAATGAAAACTATCCTTTGTAGAGAGATGTCCTTTAGCTGAAGTGTCCTCTCATGGAGGTTGTTCTACTGTATTGGCAATGAAAACTATCCTTTGTAGAGAGATGTCCTTTAGCTGAAGTGTTCTCTCATGGAGGTTGTTCTACTGTATTGGCAATGAAAACTATCCTTTGTAGAGAGGTATCCTTTAGCTGAAGTGTCCTCTCATGGAGGTTTTTCTACTGTATTGGCAATGAAAACTATCCTTTGTAGAGAGATGTCCTTTAGCTGAAGTGTGTCCTCTCATGGAGGTTGTTCTACTGTATTGGCAATGAAAACTATCCTTTGTAGAGAGATGTCCTTTAGCTGAAGTGTCCTCTCATGGAGGTTGTTCTACTGTATTGGCAATGAAAACTGTCCTTTGTAGAGAGGTGTCCTTTAGCTGAAGTGTCCTCTCATGGAGTTTGTTCTACTGTATTGGCAATGAAAACTATCCTTTGTAGAGAGATGTCCTTTAGCTGAAGTGTTCTCTCATGGAGGTTGTTCTACTGTATTGGCAATGAAAACTATCCTTTGTAGAGAGATGTCCTTTAGCTGAAGTGTCCTCTCATTGAGGTTGTTCTACTGTATTGGCAATGAAAACTATCCTTTGTAGAGAGATGTCCTTTAGCTGAAGTGTTCTCTCATGGAGGTTGTTCTACTGTATTGGCAATGAAAACTATCCTTTGTAGAGAGATGTCCTTTAGCTGAAGTGTCCTCTCATGGAGGTTGTTCTACTGTATTGGCAATGAAAACTATCCTTTGTAGAGAGATGTCCTTTAGCTGAAGTGTTCTCTCATGGAGGTTGTTCTACTGTATTGGCAATGAAAACTATCCTTTGTAGAGAGATGTCCTTTAGCTGAAGTGTCCTCTCATGGAGGTTGTTCTACTGTATTGGCAATGAAAACTGTCCTTTGTAGAGAGATGTCCTTTAGCTGAAGTGCCCTCTCATGGAGGTTGTTCTACTGTATTGGCAATGAAAACTATCCTTTGTAGAGAGATGTCCTTTAGCTGAAGTGTCCTCTCATGGAGGTTGTTCTACTGTATTGGCAATGAAAACTGTCCTTTGTAGAGAGATGTCCTTTAGCTGAAGTGTTCTCTCATGGAGGTTGTTCTACTGTATTGGCAATGAAAACTATCCTTTGTAGAGAGATGTCCTTTAGCTGAAGTTTTCTCTCATGGAGGTTGTTCTACTGTATTGGCAATGAAAACTATCCTTTGTAGAGAGCTGTCCTTTAGCTGAAGTGTTCTCTCATGGAGGTTGTTCTACTGTATTGGCAATGAAAACTATCCTTTGTAGAGAGATGTCCTTTAGCTGAAGTGTCCTCTCATGGAGGTTGTTCTACTGTATTGGCAATGAAAACTATCCTTTGTAGAGAGATGTCCTTTAGCTGAAGTGTTCTCTCATGGAGGTTGTTCTACTGTATTGGCAATGAAAACTATCCTTTGTAGAGAGGTATCCTTTAGCTGAAGTGTCCTCTCATGGAGGTTTTTCTACTGTATTGGCAATGAAAACTATCCTTTGTAGAGAGATGTCCTTTAGCTGAAGTGTGTCCTCTCATGGAGGTTGTTCTACTGTATTGGCAATGAAAACTATCCTTTGTAGAGAGATGTCCTTTAGCTGAAGTGTCCTCTCATGGAGGTTGTTCTACTGTATTGGCAATGAAAACTGTCCTTTGTAGAGAGGTGTCCTTTAGCTGAAGTGTCCTCTCATGGAGTTTGTTCTACTGTATTGGCAATGAAAACTATCCTTTGTAGAGAGATGTCCTTTAGCTGAAGTGTTCTCTCATGGAGGTTGTTCTACTGTATTGGCAATGAAAACTATCCTTTGTAGAGAGATGTCCTTTAGCTGAAGTGTCCTCTCATGGAGGTTGTTCTACTGTATTGGCAATGAAAACTATCCTTTGTAGAGAGATGTCCTTTAGCTGAAGTGTTCTCTCATGGAGGTTGTTCTACTGTATTGGCAATGAAAACTATCCTTTGTAGAGAGATGTCCTTTAGCTGAAGTGTCCTCTCATGGAGGTTGTTCTACTGTATTGGCAATGAAAACTATCCTTTGTAGAGAGATGTCCTTTAGCTGAAGTGTTCTCTCATGGAGGTTGTTCTACTGTATTGGCAATGAAAACTATCCTTTGTAGAGAGATGTCCTTTAGTTGAAGTGTCCTCTCATGGAGGTTGTTCTACTGTATTGGCAATGAAAACTGTCCTTTGTAGAGAGATGTCCTTTAGCTGAAGTGCCCTCTCATGGAGGTTGTTCTACTGTATTGGCAATGAAAACTATCCTTTGTAGAGAGATGTCCTTTAGCTGAAGTGTCCTCTCATGGAGGTTGTTCTACTGTATTGGCAATGAAAACTGTCCTTTGTAGAGAGATGTCCTTTAGCTGAAGTGTTCTCTCATGGAGGTTGTTCTACTGTATTGGCAATGAAAACTATCCTTTGTAGAGAGATGTCCTTTAGCTGAAGTGTCCTCTCATGGAGGTTGTTCTACTGTATTGGCAATGAAAACTGTCCTTTGTAGAGAGATGTCCTTTAGCTGAAGTGTTCTCTCATGGAGGTTGTTCTACTGTATTGGCAATGAAAACTATCCTTTGTAGAGAGATGTCCTTTAGCTGAAGTGTCCTCTCATGGAGGTTGTTCTACTGTATTGGCAATGAAAACTATCCTTTGTAGAGAGATGTCCTTTAGCTGAAGTGTTCTCTCATGGAGGTTGTTCTACTGTATTGGCAATGAAAACTATCCTTTGTAGAGAGATGTCCTTTAGCTGAAGTGCCCTCTCATGGAGGTTGTTCTACTGTATTGGCAATGAAAACTATCCTTTGTAGAGAGATGTCCTTTAGCTGAAGTGTCCTCTCATGGAGGTTGTTCTACTGTATTGGCAATGAAAACTGTCCTTTGTAGAGAGATGTCCTTTAGCTGAAGTGTTCTCTCATGGAGGTTGTTCTACTGTATTGGCAATGAAAACTATCCTTTGTAGAGAGATGTCCTTTAGCTGAAGTGTCCTCTCATGGAGGTTGTTCTACTGTATTGGCAATGAAAACTGTCCTTTGTAGAGAGATGTCCTTTAGCTGAAGTGCCCTCTCATGGAGGTTGTTCTACTGTATTGGCAATGAAAACTATCCTTTGTAGAGAGATGTCCTTTAGCTGAAGTGTCCTCTCATGGAGGTTGTTCTACTGTATTGGCAATGAAAACTATCCTTTGTAGAGAGATGTCCTTTAGCTGAAGTGTCCTCTCATGGAGGTTGTTCTACTGTATTGGCAATGAAAACTATCCTTTGTAGAGAGATGTCCTTTAGCTGAAGTGTCCTCTCATGGAGGTTGTTCTACTGTATTGGCAATGAAAACTATCCTTTGTAGAGAGGTGTCCTTTAGCTGAAGTGTCCTCTCATGGAGGTTGTTCTACTGTATTGGCAATGAAAACTATCCTTTGTAGAGAGGTGTCCTTTAGCTGAAGTGTCCTCTCATGGAGGTTGTTCTACTGTATTGGCAATGAAAACTATCCTTTGTAGAGAGGTGTCCTTTAGCTGAAGTGTCCTCTCATGAAGGTTGTTCTACTGTATTGGCAATGAAAACTATCCTTTGTAGAGAGGTGTCCTTTAGCTGAAGTGTCCTCTCATGGAGGTTGTTCTACTGTATTGGCAATGAAAACTATCCTTTGTAGAGAGATGTACTTTAACTGAAGTGTCCTCTCATGGAGGTTGTTCTACTGTATTGGCAATGAAAACTATCCTTTGTATAGAGGTGTCCTTTAGCTGAAGTGTCCTCTCATGGAGGTTGTTCTACTGTATTGGCAATGAAAACTATCCTTTGTAGAGAGGTGTCCTCTAGCGTGAGTGTTCTCTCATGGAGGTTGTTCTACTGTATTGGCAATGAAAACTGTCCTTTGTAGAGAGGTGTCCTCTAGCGTGAGTGTCCTCTCATGGAGGTTGTTCTACTGTATTGGCAATGAAAACTATCCTTTGTAGAGAGGTGTCCTCTAGCGTGAGTGTCCACTCATGGAGGTTGTTCTACTGTATTGGCAATGAAAACTGTCCTTTGTAGAGAGGTGTCCTTTAGCTGAAGTGTCCTCTCAAGGAGGTTGTTCTACTGTATTGGCAATGAAAACTATCCTTTGTAGAGAGATGTCCTTTAGCTGAAGTGTTCTCTCATGGAGGTTGTTCTACTGTATTGGCAATGAAAACTGTCCTTTGTAGAGAGGTGTCCTTTAGCTGAAGTGTCTTCTCATGGAGGTTGTTCTACTGTATTGGCAATGAAAACTGTCCTTTGTAGAGAGGTGTCCTTTAGCTGAAGTGTCCTCTCATGAAGGTTGTTCTACTGTATTGGCAATGAAAACTGTCCTTTGTAGAGAAGTGTCCTCTAGCGTGAGTGTTCTCTCATGGAGGTTGTTCTACTGTATTGGTGATGGAAACTGTCCTTTGTAGAGAGGTGTCCTTTAGCTGAAGTGTCCTCTCATGGAGGTTGTTCTACTGTATTGGCAATGAAAACTGTCCTTTGTAGAGAGGTGTCCTCTAGCAGGAGTGTCTTCTCATGGAGGTTGTTCTACTGTATTGGTGATGGAAACTGTCCTTTGTAGAGAGGTGACCTCTAGCAGGAGTGTCCTCTCATGGAGGTTGTTCTACTGTATTGGTGATGAAAACTGTCCTTTGTAGAGAGGTGTCCTCTAACATGAGTGTCCTCTTATGGAGGTTGTTCTACTGTATTGGTAATGAAAACTGTCCTTTGTAGAGAGGTGTCCTCTAGCAGGAGTGTCCTCTCATGGAGGTTGTTATACTGTATTGGTGATGAAAACTGTCCTTTGTAGAGAGGTGACCTCTAGCAGGAGTGTTCTCTGATGGAGGTTGTTCTACTGTATTGGTGATGAAAACTGTCCTTTGTAGAGAGGTGTCCTCTAGCAGGAGTGTCCTCTCATGGAGGTTGTTCTACTGTATTGGTGATGAAAACTGTCCTTTGTAGAGAGGTGTCCTCTAGCAGGAGTGTCCTCTCATGGAGGTTGTTCTACTGTATTGGTGATGAAAACTGTCCTTTGTAGAGAGGTGTCCTCTAGCAGGAGTGTCCTCTCATGGAGGTTGTTCTACTGTATTGGCAATGAAAACTGTCCTTTGTAGAGAGGTGTCCTCTAGCAGGAGTGTCCTTTCATGGAGGTTGTTCTACTGTATTGGTGATGAAAACTGTCCTTTGTAGAGAGGTGTCCTCTAGCAGGAGTGTCCTCTCATGGAGGTTGTTCTACTGTATTGGTGATGAAAACTGTCCTTTGTAGAGAGGTGACCTCTAGCTGGAGTATCCTCTCATGGAGGTTGTTCTACTGTATTGGTGATGAAAACTGTCCTTTGTAGAGAGGTGTCCTCTAGCAGGAGTGTCCTCTCATGGAGGTTGTTCTACTGTATTGGCAATGAAAACTGTCCTTTGTAGAGAGGTGTCCTCTAGCAGGAGTGTCCTCTCATGGAGGTTGTTCTACTGTATTGGTGATGAAAACTGTCCTTTGTAGAGAGGTGTCCTCTAGCAGGAGTGTCCTCTCATGGAGGTTGTTCTACTGTATTGGTGATGAAAACTGTCCTTTGTAGAGAGGTGTCCTCTAGCAGGAGTGTCCTCTCATGGAGGTTGTTCTACTGTATTGGTGATGAAAACTGTCCTTTGTAGAGAGGTGACCTCTAGCAGGAGTGTTCTCTGATGGAGGTTGTTCTACTGTATTGGTAATGAAAACTGTCCTTTGTAGAGAGGTGTCCTCTAGCAGGAGTGTCCTCTCATGGAGGTTGTTCTACTGTATTGGTAATGAAAACTGTCCTTTGTAGAGAGGTGTCCTCTAGCAGGAGTGTTCTCTGATGGAGGTTGTTCTACTGTATTGGTGATGAAAACTGTCCTTTGTAGAGAGGTGTCCTCTAGCAGGAGTGTCCTCTCATGGAGGTTGTTCTACTGTATTGGTAATGAAAACTGTCCTTTGTAGAGAGGTGACCTCTAGCAGGAGTGTCCTCTCATGGAGGTTGTTCTACTGTATTGGTAATGAAAACTGTCCTTTGTAGAGAGGTGTCCTCTAGCAGGAGTGTCCTCTCATGGAGGTTGTTCTACTGTATTGGTAATGAAAACTGTCCTTTGTAGAGAGGTGACCTCTAGCAGGAGTGTTCTCTGATGGAGGTTGTTCTACTGTATTGGTAATGAAAACTGTCCTTTGTAGAGGGGTGACCTCTAGCAGGAGTGTCCTCTCATGGAGGTTGTTCTACTGTATTGGTAATGAAAACTGTCCTTTGTAGAGAGGTGTCCTCTAGCAGGAGTGTTCTCTGATGGAGGTTGTTCTACTGTATTGGTAATGAAAACTGTCCTTTGTAGAGGGGTGACCTCTAGCAGGAGTGTCCTCTCATGGAGGTTGTTCTACTGTATTGGTAATGAAAACTGTCCTTTGTAGAGAGGTGTCCTCTAGCAGGAGTGTTCTCTGATGGAGGTTGTTCTACTGTATTGGTAATGAAAACTGTCCTTTGTAGAGGGGTGACCTCTAGCAGGAGTGTCCTCTCATGGAGGTTGTTCTACTGTATTGGTAATGAAAACTGTCCTTTGTAGAGAGGTGTCCTCTAGCAGGAGTGTTCTCTGATGGAGGTTTTTCTACTGTATTGGTAATGAAAACTGTCCTTTGTAGAGGGGTGACCTCTAGCAGGAGTGTCCTCTCATGGAGGTTTTTCTACTGTATTGGTAATGAAAACTGTCCTTTGTAGAGGGGTGACCTCTAGCAGGAGTGTCCTCTCATGGAGGTTGTTCTACTGTATTGGTGATGAAAACTGTCCTTTGTAGAGGGGTGACCTCTAGCAGGAGTGTCCTCTCATGGAGGTTGTTCTACTGTATTGGTAATGAAAACTGTCCTTTGTAGAGGGGTGACCTCTAGCAGGAGTGTCCTCTCATGGAGGTTGTTCTACTGTATTGGTGATGAAAACTGTCCTTTGTAGAGGGGTGACCTCTAGCAGGAGTGTCCTCTCATGGAGGTTGTTCTACTGTATTGGTAATGAAAACTGTCCTTTGTAGAGGGGTGACCTCTAGCAGGAGTGTCCTCTCATGGAGGTTGTTCTACTGTATTGGTGATGAAAACTGTCCTTTGTAGAGGGGTGACCTCTAGCAGGAGTGTCCTCTCATGGAGGTTGTTCTACTGTATAAATGAATCTTTCACCATCGTGTGTGTGACAGGCTAATGCTTTAGGTATTGGACTATCAAATATTGGGAGGTCATTGAAGCATATTTTCTTCAGGAATAAAAAGGTCCAATTCAAGTTTTAATATTGGGTTGTGGGGTTATGTGGATCCAATGGTATGTACCCACACCTTCACCAACCCCAGTGTCACAGTAGAGGACTCACCATTCAGTCAGGTGGTAGTTGGAGTAGCGGGTGTCCCTGTGGCTGGTTGAGGAGATACAGGGCTCTGGGTACTGGATATAGGTGGCCCCTCCTCCTTTCTGTACATCAGACAGCCCATTTACAATACACAAACAGTTGGCAAATGTGTGACACCACATACACCAAATAAAGGTATAACCATTCTGTAATGTGGTATATACTCATGGACAAAACTTAAGGAAGTGAAAGGCTTTGATGTCACTGGTCATCAATTTTTTTTTTTTTTTTTGGAAGGAGACAGAGGCAATTTTGTTCACACTTAGTTATCTTTAATTAAAAAGGCATATATTGGATCAAAAAATTATTTATTTTACCAATATTTTTTTCAGCTGGCTGAACGCCAACCTTTATCAAGGTGTTATAACATTTTAAAGTGTGTCAACAACCATGTGTCTTCAATAAAGGTATCTTAATCTTTACACAAGGGGATAAGAAACATTAAGGTCTCTGAGATAAGACACAATTTGGATTATAGATTATAAACACAAGGTAATAAGACCAAATCCAAATAAATAAATAGTATGTGACATTTCGGTAACAACGCTGTTACCGAAACGTCGCACACTATTTATTTATTTGGTCTTATTACCTTGTGTTTATAGGTTATAGAGTTATTGTCTGAATCCCCTGATATACATGCTAAAAGATGCAACTTCTTCAAGTTTTGTCCGTGAGTGTATTTTAGTGACATGAAAAGAGTTGAATTCAAATACATAGATATTATTGCAGATTAAATAATGCTTGAAAAATTCCATCAGATGTGTGCCCGCCCAACTGTGAACTAAAGTTCCAAGTCTTCCCCTTGAGGAAAAGAAATGATTTAGCACACTTAAGACAACTTGTCCTTGCTTCATTAAGTGAACTACTGAGAGGGCCTGGCTCATCAGTGGTGAATTCTCCCAGTGGTTTCCCCATTGTAATTAACCAAATTCCACTCTACTATTTTTGTGTTGGCTGTTTTGCTTATATGAACAAAGGATTTGATTGTAATTGAATTTAAGGAAATTATCGAGAATAGCTTCAGGAGATAAAATATACATACAAATATTACATCAAAAATATGTTCGTAAATTATTTTTTGAGTACATCTAACAAGAATTCTTCCTTTTTTTTTGTAGATTATAGCGAAATAATCAGTCTGATGAAACCAGTGTAAATTGGTTGTATCATGGAATGGGATGCCGCTTTCATTGATCATGGCACCATGATCCAGGCACACTTTGGTGAAAAAGTCTGACTTTTCTTGTAGTTTGAGGCTGTTCCTAACATGGAAGCCTTTGCTGCCGACTCTAACATGATAACAGACACAGCTCCTCCGTATCCCTTGGAGTGGGACCCTTGCTGAGGTCTATCAACCGGGTCAGTTGAATTCAGGATTTTTAAAGAGGTCTACTTCCTCTTCTAACAATGCTGCTGTTGGTCTGTGACTGTTTATTTCTCAGAGTTATTCTGCTTGTTTTACAGCTGGCCTTCATATCTGAAGGTTGTTTCTCTATCTGCCACCTGGGGACATAGCAGTCAGCTCTGCCAAGGGGTGTAAATTGTTGCTGTGAGGGTTCAACATCAGGATTGACCACCAGGCCTTCCAGATATTTTTACTTATTGCAGTAAGGACAGTAGATATTGCTTTAGTTGGAAAAACTAGTAAATAGGTGTTACATTATTTCTTTCCCCATATATATATTCTCTTCCCATATATTCCAGTACCTGGGAGAAGGAAAGAAAGGAAGTCTGACCTGGACATTGATGATGAAGAAGGCAGCCATCATAGGTTTGACGGGGTAGACCACAGCAAACTGGGACGTGGAGAGCCACAGGACACTCAGGACTGGACACACAGGAGTCAACTCTTGTCATATTAGAATACCAAGTGAAAACACCCATGGTGTTGTTGTTTCTTATCCCCCCTTGTGCAAAGATTACACCAATTCCATGCTCCAAAGCAGCAGCATCTCCCAAAGGTCCATGGTACACCATAATGTTGGAATTTGAAGAGCCTGTGCCCCCAGGCTATGAGCAAGTGCGGCATGACACGGCCTGTGACAGGGCCCAGTGTGGCTACTCTCGACACCAGACCCACTTCCACTGTCTGCGGCCAGAGTGTGGCTATGGCTTCTGCGACAAGTCCAGATTTGTCCAACACACAGCTCGTCATGAGCGGCTGGACACCTTGATGGGTGGGGAGTTCCGGCAGTTCCGGGGCACAGTGGGGTGTGGGTCCGAGACAGTAGCTAAATCACAAGAACTGGAGGATCCCACCTAAGCACAGCTGGTACAGTGGAGTGGACCCAGGAGGAGCTCTGAACCTCAGACAGCATCAAACAACACTAACAAGATTTAGAACAGGCCATCTCAAGCCATTGAAGATAGAAAATAACAACAGAATCTACCCCACTTGTCCAAAATGTAGTTTGGCACCTGCAGCTCCAGAACACATTTTGGCTTGCATTTGATGCACTAAACAGGACCTTTGGGAGAGGCCGCTGTTTATCATAAAAAAGCTTGAGAAGCATGAACTCATGGAATTTGTATAATCTTTACACAAATAGATGAGAAATAACAACACTGTTAAAACAATTAGAACATTAGAACTATGATATAATAACCAAGTTGCTATATTATACACAAAAAGAGGCTGTTAAAAGGCTATTTAAAGCTTATAACCTTTATTTTAGATAGCAGTTTTTTTTTTATGGGTCCAAACCCTGTTATCTGGTTTTAATATCCAAATGGTCTTTAGAGAAGATAGAATCAGGAGAAGAACTCCCAGGCGAAGCTTAGAGAAGCGATCTTTACTGACTAGATTTCCAGTTAGATAAATGTAAACTTTGAGGTAGATAGAAAGAATGTTGTTATATCTTGCTGGAAATGGAATCATAACTTGGAGAGAGAAGCACACAGACAATTGGGCTTATTGAAGTTTGACAAATATCTTCAAAAGCAGTTTGTAGTGAAGAGCAATTTTTTATTTAGCCTGAGAAAGTTGGTCTATATTCTATATACAGTTACGAGCGTCATGCGTCATCTCCTAATCAACAATCAGTCATCAGTTTTCATCTCTGTCACCGTTTGCTTTTTTTTTTGGAATGGCGCCCTCCTATTGGTTGGCTACAGTCACGCCATCTTTGCCCCCCCCCACTCGCCTTTTTTTTGGAATGGCGCTCTCCTATCGGTTGGCTACGAACACGCCACCTTTGCCCCCCCCCCCCACTCGCTATTTCGTCTTTGTAACTATTGTGTTGGAGCGGGTCGCTCCCTAAATAAATGCATATATTAGATAATAACCAAATGGAATCCTCTCTTTCTTTTTCCCAGTAAGAGACGCCTACGGAAGCCAACAGTACATAGACAGATAAAGCACATAGGCTATAGTTATTAACTAACATATGCATTTATTTAAGGCGCCAATTTATAATTGTAACAAATAGTATTTGAATCAAAACATTCAATCGGGTAAAACACGGGCGTTTGCCCGGGTCATTCGGCTAGTATATCAATATAAGAGAGAAAGAGACACCATATACAAACACCAAATGTATCCGTGTAAAGAGAGAAAGGGTTTAAGTACCATGTCCGAGGGCATCTTTGCTCTGTGGAGGAGGGATAGACTTAACCTCCTGTAGAGTCTCCGGCTTGTGCTGGGAGAGTCTCCCTTCTCTGTGACCCACCACCAGCTGCTTGCCCTTGGGGCTCCAGGAGACTGGTAACACACCACGGTCAGTCTCATCTAGCACAGACTGGTTTCATGGGTAGACATACACCACAAGAACCTGTCAGAGTATACAAAAAAATATTTTAAAGAAAATAAGACTTAATCCAAATAATTTATTAGTGTGTGACGTTTCGGCAACAACATTGTCACCATCATCAGACAAAAGAATAAAAATTTAATAATAAATTATTTGGATTAGGTCTTATTTTCTTTTATTATAATCTATAATCCAAATTGTGCTTTATCATATTTTAAAAAATAAAAAAAAGGCATCTCCTTATCGGGCAACTGAAAAAAAAAACACAAGGTAATAAGACCAAATCCAAATAAATAAATAGTGTGTGACATTTCGGTAACAGCATTGTTTTGGTCTTTATTACCTTGTGTTTATAATCTATAATCCAAATTGTGCCTTACCGGGCCACTGAAAGTTGCTGATGGCTTGCACAATCTATCGGAATATATATCAACTATTTTTTTATTTTTCCATAATTATTCCAGAATTGGCCAAATTCCCATTCTTGATTAATCAAGAAAAGCTAACCACGTACGTGTTTCGGGCTGTTGGCCCTCATCAGCGTGGTGGAAGCTGTACCTCAACGACCAAAAAAACTTCAGTGCTTTTGTCTGATGATGGTAACAATGCTGTTACCAAAACATTACACACTATTTATTTATTTGTATTTGGTCTTGTTACCTTGTCTTTCTACATTAGAGATACTTGCAGTAAAAAGAAGTTGCCGGTCCCAAGCCCGGATGAAAAAGGAGGAGGGGAGCAGTAACAAGCTCACTAAAAAACCAGGGCTCAGATGGCCCGGCTGATAGTACCCTGTAAGGGCTCCTAATCCAGGGATACAGGATGAGCAGCGTTTGTACTCCATGTTAGGAGTGGCTGCACATGGCGTCTGTTCCTCATGTCAGAGGCGGCCATTTCTTTTGGAGCTAAGTCGGCCTGCCACTGAGTAGTGCTCCCAGTCTTAATGACAAAGGCAGATGCATTTTACTTCACCCAATCATGATGGTTGCTGTATTGACTCATCCATTGATGAGCTCTACTCTTCCCCAACAGACATCATCAAAAGTCTCAAGCTTTACAAGCTTGATACCTTAATATGATTGAGTGGAGATAAGAAAGAAGAAGAAGAAGAGAAGTTGCTAACCATCCACCATGATTATCATAGCCAATAGCCATAGGATAAGTAAAAAAAGAGAGTAACACCAGGGTGTGTGTGTCAGGACTCACTGGCAGTGGCTGCAGCAGACGGAGGAAGAGAGGACTGGAGATGTAGGTCTCCGTTGTCCCGGACCTCCCACACAGCTAGAGAGCCATCAGACATACAGGTGGCCAGAGTATTGGGCTGGACTGGGTTCCAGGCAAGTTCTTGGATCTGGATGCCAGGCTGGGTGGAGAGCCGTACACTGGCATAAGCCGCAGGTTCCCTGCCCTGAACCCAGCACACAAGCAACTTGGTGACTTCTTGCTGTGAGTTTCTTTTTTTTTATAAACAGTCACACCTCCTATGAGAGGTTGGCTAAACAATACATATGTTATGAAAATTCTAAACTATTATAGAGGGGGTCGGTGGAAGGATGGTCTAAATCGTTGGTTTTCGACCACTATGACCCGGGTTCGATTCCCGCATTAGGCACTTTTTTCTGATTAAAAAAAAAAAATGTTCCAATGGCCCCCGATTCTTGCAAAAGTCCAACCTCACCAGTGAGTGCAAGTAACCAAAGGGGGCTCTGGCACATTTGTAAGTGTAAAGTTGAACGGCTTTTCACATGTGTAGACATGTGGTGTACTTAGAGTAAAAGCAGTCGCCAACTTCTACCCACCATGATTATCATGGCCTGTACCACGTGTACTAGGGATTAGCAAAAAAAAAAAAAAAACTATTATAGACGCGTATGATTCCTTTAAAAATTAAATTTTAATAATTTTTAAAAGAATCATACACGTCTATAATAGTTTTGAATTTTCATAACAGATATCATAATACATATGGTATATTCCGGGTTTTTCTCTCGAAGGAAGCTTTCAATTGCAGATAAGGTCTCAATAGCAAGTTATTTTATTTGAAAAAATAAATAAATAAACTTCTAAATATGGTTGTGAACCACTTTATAAAAAAATCACTTGTGAGGACAATATTTTATGTGATAACCATGTTGTTGTCATATAACCACAGTTAAAATACTTAAGACTTAAAACTTGATACCTTAAAATTATCTATATATATAATTGCCTTATTCTGTCTGAAGCTCACGGATAGAATGCGCGCCCATTGGCTGCCGGCGAACACGTGTCCTCCCTGCCCCCCTCTAGACAACCCTGTTATCAGCTGTGTGTTACATCCACCTGTCTATACAGACCACCCTGTATATAGCGGCCATTCTAGATAACCCTGTTATCAGCTGTGTGATACATACACCTGTCTATAGCGGCCACTCTAGACAACCCTGTTATCAGCTGTGTGATACATCCACCTGTCTATACAGTCCACCCTGTCTATAGCGGTCACTTTAGGCAACCCTGTTATCATCAGTGTGTTACATTCACCTGTCTATACAGACCACCCTGTCTATAGCGGTCACCTTAGGCAACCCTGTTATCAGCAGTGTGATACATACACCTGTCTATACAGACCACCCTGTCTATAGCGGCCACTCTAGACAACCCTGTTATCAGCTGTGTGATACATACACCTGTCTATACAGACCACCCTGTCTATAGCGACCACCCAAGACAACGTTTTTAAAATATATTCGCACTCGGGTAAAACCCGGGCGTTGCCCGGGCCATTCGTCTAGTAAACTATAAAAAAAATAATGGTCACCTCTCCAGTCAAAATTGACACTAAAACTAAGCCCAATCTATTGACCATCTCTGCAAACTAGTGGACTCAGGTTGGTAATAACAAAGCCACAACACCAGCTTAGTCAAATTTAGAGTGCCAACCTGGAGACCTATTGACTTTGTCTCCGATCCGAGTCCACTAGCTTGGAGGAATGGTCAATAGGTGGTGCAATTTTGACAGAAAAGTTGACCTTTATAGATCCAATATCTTTCAGGCAAAATTTCCCTTTAGAAATGATATTGCCATGTAGAAAATTAGGGAAGACAAAACTTCAGGATGAGACAGCAATTTATTTCAGGCAAGAACAAACTATGAATGATGAACAAAAGATAAGGAATGAGGGAAGTTTACAGAATAGCAAAATATAAACATAAAAATAACCACTCTGTTAATAAAATTAATAAATACTTTGTTACAGTATATTTACACTAAGACCATAAGCCCATAAGACCACAAGACCATATCCAAATAAATAAATAGTGTGTGACATTTCAGTAACAGCGTTGTTACCATCTTCAGACAAAAGTACTGAATCCTTTTCAGTATTTCCAAATCATTCAATACTTTTTTCTGAAGATGGTAACAACACTGTTACCGAAACGTCACACACTATTTATTTATTTGGATTTGGTCTTATTACCTTGTGTTTATATTTACGATGTTGTAGTCAAGTTGCTGTTATAACCACGAGAGATTCCAGTTGCGACAACTCACCTGTACCAAGAAGGAACGGGTGTCGTACACATACACCCAGGGACAGTTGTCATTGCTCTGCAGCCCCACTGACAGAGCCAGTCCGTCACAGCTGAGCCCCACAGTGACGGGAGGACTGGACAAGGCCAGGGTCCGTAAAGGGGGGCAATTCACGGAACCCTTGGACTGGAGGAGGGAGTCCGCGTTGTACACCTTCAACCCTAGATGTCATAGCTAAGTCAGTTACTTCACAGAGGATCCTGGACTTTACATAACTGTAATTAATACAAGAAAATAAGACCTATATAATAAGGCCAATAGCAGGTTATTTTATTTGGTAAAATGATAAGGTACAATTTGGATTATAGATTAGAACTACAAGGTAATAAGACCAAATCCAAATAATAAATAGTTTGTGACATTTCGGTAATAAACACTGTTACCAAAACATCACAAACTATTTATTATTTGGATTTGGTCTTATTACCTTGTAGTTCTAATCTATAATCCAAATTGTGCCTTATCATTGTAATTAGTTTCTTCTTTTATATTTTTACTATTTTTTTTTAATCTCTCTTTGTATTTATATTTTATCCAACACACACACATTGACTTGTATGATGTAAAAAAAGAAATATTTTAAAAAATCTCAAATCTTTCTCTCTCTGTGTGAAGATTACAGGCAACCTTCATCCAAGAAGATTGTTATAAATGTGGTGACCACACTTTGTTTCAGTGAGCTGGGAAAACACCTCACTAAGCCTACGTGGCCGGGCAGTAGTGTGGCAATCACACTATGCCTTGGCCAACGAAAGCTGGAAGAACGCCTCATTACGCATACGTGGCCGGATAGTAGCATTGTAAAACGACATTTGAAAATTACCCCGCATGTGTTTCTTTTGAACAAAAAGTCAAAATTTATTTCAAGGGGAGAAATAACAATTATTTCTAACCTTAGGGATGAGGTATGAAAGGATGAATTGTGAAGAGTAATGATAAACAGAAAAATAAAAGTGTTCAGGGATCTTTTCACAATTCATCCTTTCATACCTCATCCCTAAGGTTCCCTTGGCAGAGCTGACTGCTATAGGGCGCGTCCCCAGGTGGCGGATAGGGGAACGACCTTCAGATATGAAGGCCAGCTGCGAAACGAGCAGAATAACTCTGACGAATAAGCAGTCGCGGACCAACAGCAGCATTGTTAGAAGAGGAGTAGACCTCTTTAAAAATCCTGACTTCAACTGACCCAGTTGATAGACCTCAGCAAGGGTCCCACTCCAGGGATACGGAGGAGCTGCGTCTGTACTCATGTTAGAGTCGGCAGCAAAGGCGTCTGCTTCCATGTTAGGAACGGCCTCAAACTACAGGCAAAGTCAGACTTTCACCAAAGTGTGCCTGGATCATGGTGCCATGATCAACGAAAGCTGCACCCCTATACCCCATTCCATGAGATCAGATGTTGATTTGCATGCTGCATCGCCCGTCGCGCAGAATAAACAGGGGCGCGGTCAGGACTTAGGTAGAGGGTTCTGTCCGATAAGTATAATACAGTCTCCACAAACTTCTAACTTTGCAGCTTCCAAGCAATTGAGAATTTTGCAGTGCAACATAAATGGATTGTGCTCAACAGCAACAAAAATAAAATTAGAAGAAATAATGGAAATAGCTGAAAAACAAAAGATACAAATTATAGCCTTACAGGAAACCAAATTAAATGAAAAGTACAATCTCAAATATAAAAACTATAATATCCTCAGAAAAGACAGAAATAAAGAAGGGGGTGGCCTTGCATTTTTAATCAAGAATTTGTACTATGAAGACATAGCCATTAATATTCCAAACACATCAGACCTCGAAGCCCAAGGTATCAAAGTCTACCTCAGTCAAAACAAAACCATCAACATATTCAATATGTATCACCCACCAAACAATAAACTTATTGACGATGGAACAATGGCTCAATTTCTTACAGACAACACAATTATTGTAGGTGACCTTAATGCCAAACATCAACTATGGGGATGTTCCATGCCAAACCCAAGAGGCAAAATACTTTCAAACATATTTGACGACAATGCCTTCATGTGCTTAAATGATGGGAATCCCACCCACCATTCCTACAGCTATAATACTGCACAAGCACTTGATATAAGTTTCTCCAGTCCTGACATTTTCCACAAATGCAAATGGCAAATATTAAAAAGTATTGGAAGTGATCATTTGCCTATTTTGATAGAAATTAGCACCAAGACCAAAACCAGCTCAATTAAAGAAAAATTCTGGAACTTCAAAAAGGCTAATTGGAATCTTTACCAGAAAAACACCAATGAAGACTTTAGAAAAGCACCCACTAGAATAAAAGATCTGGAACAAAATTGGATATCTTTCAAAAACACCATTATTAAAGCAGCCAAAGTTTCAATACCAAGAGGTAATATTAAGAAATGGATTCCAAATTATACACACCAGGCAAAAGATATTCAAACACTTATAACTAAAAGAAATGAACTACAAAAAAAGTGCACCCAAAACCAAACAAATTGTAGAACTGAACTGAACATTGTGAATGCAAAAATAAAAAGGTTATACGTAAATATGAAAAGGGAAAAATGGAAACAAACTTGTGAAAACCTGAACCCAAGAAACCCGAATACAAAACTTTGGCATTTGGCAAAACAAATTGACAGAGCCCAGCCACAAACTGAAAACACAAATATGATTAAGAATACGGATGGTACCCCAGCAACTAATGACAAAAATGCTGCTAATCTTTTAGGTAATTCATATCAAATAAGTAGTAAAATCAAATTCGAAATAAAAGATAAGAAAGTTGAAAAAAAGGCCCGAAAGATTATTCATGACTGTAAAAATTTCACCAGCACTCATAATATTTTCCATGAAAAAATCAATATGAAAGAGCTAGATTATGCATTAGAAAACACTGACCTAAACAAGACTCCTGGGCCAGATGGAATCCATGGCCAAATGATATCAAACTTGGGCAAAAATGGCAAAGAAATACTTCTTGATATTTTCAATAACTCCTGGAAAACTGGAAAATTGCCTCAAGACTGGAAAACTGCAACAATAATTCCTATTAAAAAACTTGACAAATCTGCTGATGACCCAAAAAACTACCGACCTATCTCCCTCACAAGTATTTGCTGCAAATTAATGGAAAAAATTATACTCAGACGACTTACCTACCACCTTGACACAAGAAATCTCTTACCAGAAGAACAATATGGATTTAGGAAAGGACATGGGACAATAGACCAACTCTTATTTTTCACACAAAAGGTAAAAGATGCACAAAACAGAAAACCAACTAGCCACACCATAGCTGCTTTTTTAGACCTTACACAAGCTTTTGATAAAGTATGGAAAAACAAGTTGATTACAAAATTATACAAGCATTTCAAAATTGATGGAAAAGCTATCACTTGGATAAATGATTTCCTTAAAAATAGATACATCAGGGTCAAATATAATGGAACTCTATCTAAAACCTTCAAATTGTACCAAGGATTACCACAAGGATCAGTCCTTAGCCCAACTCTCTTCACCCTATTTATTGCAGGCATAGAAGAAAAAATTTCACATAAAACCAATATTGGACTTTTCGCTGATGACATTATTCTATGGAGCAGTAACACTAACTGGAAAAAAGCTGAAAGGGATTTGAACAAGACTCTTCTCCACCTAGAAAAATTTGCTAATAAACATAAATTAGAATTTAACCCCCAAAAATCTGAAACCTGTCTTTTTACTACCGATAAGAAACTATACAAAATAAGGCCAAAAATTATTCTGAAAGAACAACAATTACAATATAATAAACATCCTAAATATCTTGGCTACACCCTGGATCCAGAAATTAACTCCAGTAAACATATTGAAGAAGTTATTAGAAAAGGAAGAGACCGACTAAAAATCCTGAAATATATTTCAGGAAGAGAGTGGGGAGCCGATGCAACCACACTAAAATTAACTTACACATCTCTAATTAGACCTATCCTGGAATATGGATATCAAATCTATGGTACAGCATCTGAAACAAATCTAAAATCACTGGAAAGGATACAACTAAGTGCAGCTAGAATTATTACAGGTCTTCGAAATACCTGCCCTAACGATATTGTACTTTACGAGGCAGACATTATGCCCTTAAAGGATAGAAGAAGCTACAATCTGCCAAAATATATAAACAAAATCAAGAGTTATGGAAACAAACACAGAACTTCAAATTACATACTTAATTGGGAATCCAATCTAAGACTCAAAAAAGAAGGTCCTCTCCACCTGGCCAAAAGAAATGGATTTTTAAAATATAAAGTAGAAAAAAATTATTTAGCAGAAAAAATTTCTCCATGCGAACCACTACAAAATGTTATTTTTAATGACACTTTAAATGAACCCACCAACAAACAATACCAAAATCCAGAATACTTAAAACAATTATCATTAGAAATAATTAATAACATTCCTAAAAATGCAATAACTATTTATACCGATGGTAGCAGAGATGAGTTGGGACACACTGGCAGTGGCTGTCTCATCAAAACTACAAATGGCATTGAGAAAATGAACAGAAGAAACCCAGATTTTTGCTCAGTCTTCAGATCAGAACTTATAGCCATCTATGAAGCCTTAAAATCCCTCAGAAATACTAATTATCAAGATATCTGGATTCTTACTGATAGTAGAAGTGCCATACAACACTTGAGTCACACAGGGGAACTCAGAGACAAAGTAAGCAGGAACATAATTGGTTATCTCCAAAAACTCTCAAAAACCTCAAAAATTCACCTTCAATGGATACCCTCACATGTTGGAATTGAAGGCAATGAAGCTGCTGATGTTCTAGCGAAAAAAGGCACAAAAGAACCCTTGCCACAGAAAAATAAACTTACTTTTAAAGAAATAGAAACAGTAGCCAAAACAAAAATAAACAAGAACTGGAGGATCCCACCTAAGCACAGTTGGTACAGTGGAGTGAAACCAGGAGGAGCTCTAAACATCAGAAATAGACAGCATCAAACAACACTAACAAGATTTAGAACAGGCCATCTCAAGCCATTGAAGATAGAAAATAATAACAAAATCTACCCCACTTGCCCAAAATGTAGCTTGTCACCTGCAGCTCCAGAACACATTTTGGCTTGCATTAGATGCACTAAACAGGACCTTTGGGAGAGGCCGCTGCTCATCATAAAACAGCTCGAGGAGCATGAACTCATGGAATTCGTGTAATCTTTACACAAGGGGATAAGAAACAACAACAACAACAACATCCCTAAGGTTAGAAATAATCGTTATTTCTCCTTGAAATAAATTTTTATTTTTCGTTCAAAAGAAACACATGCGGGATAAATGTCGTTTTACAATCACAAGCTGCATTATATTGAATTGGATAGTAGCATGGTGAACCCACTATGCCTCGACCAATGTAAGCTGTGAGAACACATCACTACGCATGCGCAGCCGGCAATTGGATCTGGTAATTTTGGGCATGTGAACCACCGAACAACAAACCCTTCTTCCAGTGGCCATTACTTCTTTCCTCTCTTTCTTTTGGGCTTTAATGAGAGTTAATTTATTTTATTTAAAATATATATATATTTTTTTTTTAATCAGCTGTCTCCACAGTGCTCACACAAGCAACAACACGCCCACATAAATAATTTTATTTTCCTTATGGTTTTGTTTGTTTGAGTAAACACACAGTGTAACATTCCAGGGAATTAAAGAGGATTGAAAAAACGGAAGCCTAATTTTCAAATGGAGAAGTCACTAAAGAATGCAAGCACAGTAGAACTTCTAGGAAACACAAGGTAATATCATCGAATATAAATAAATAAATAGTACGAGACAGTATTGTCACGTACTATTGTTATCAGACAAATATATCAAAATACCTTATCCAGTACTTTTGTCTGATGATGGTAACAACGCTGTTACAGAAACGTGACACACTATTTATTTATTTGGTCTTATTACCTTGTGTTTTTATAATCTATAATCCAAATTGTATGCCTAATCATGATTTTAATTATTACAAAAAAAAATAGTGATCATGAATACAATTTTCCCAACAACTGCCACCAGCCAGTAGTAAGAACTTCTCCATGGTGGCGCATATCACTATTTGATCAATTATAGAAACATCTATTTAACGGTTAATGGATAGATTTTCTGGTTAAAAGAAATGAGAGTGTACAGACTATCTGATGAGAGGATTACCCCATAGGTACATGGTAAAAAATGCGGGTGTCATGGGGAGACAGGTGTTAGAAAGAAGCAAAACCCAAACAAAATGTGAGTACATGTTTGTGCTGATAAGGCACAATTTGTGGATTATAGATTAGAACTATACAAGGTAACAAGACTAAATCTCTAAATAAATAGTGTGTGATGTTTCGCTTTATTATTATTATCAGACAAAAGAATAAATGAGAAAAAAATATCAATTTCTTAAATAGTAATGTTATATTTTGTCTCTTATTACCTTGTAGTTCTAATCTACAATTCAAATTGTGCCTTATAATTACTGAAGAGTATGTGATAAGGTACAATTTGTGGATTATACAAGGTGCGTTCATTAATTTCCAGGACTGCTCTGTATCTTTTAAAAAATAAAACAAATAAAAAAAACTAATTCAATATTTTTCAAAATATGCCCCTCCTGCCTCAATACACCCGTTCCATCTTTTTTTCCAATTGTCGAAGCAGGAGATAAAATCAATTTTTGAGAGGTTCCTCAAAGTTGCCTTCGATTCAGCTTGTATCATATCAACGTTGTCAAATTTCCGTCCTTTCAAGTTCATTTTCAATTTAGGATAGAGGAAAAAGTCATTGGGGGCTAAGTCGGGGGAATAGGGTGGATGAGGGATCTGTATGGTTGAATGCTTGGCCAAGAACTGCAAAACAACATGGGCTGTGTGCGGCCGCGCATTACCGACGTGAAGTATCCAGTCATTGTTTTGCCATCTTTCAGGTCTTTTAAGGCGCACTGCCTCCCTTAAGCACCTCATTATCCCCAAATAAACAGATAGTCCAGTCTCTGAAGATAAGTCTTTAATAGAAATTCTTTGTTAGATTAATTAACTCCTTTATTTTGAGCTTGTTTTCCTCGCAACAAGATGATCTTGGACGCCCAGTATGCTGATCATCGTTTACCTTTTCCCGACCTTTTTGGAAGCGTGAAAATCATTCAAAAGTTCTTGAACGGGATAAAGCTGCATCGCCAAAAGCTTCTTTAATCAATTCATATGTCTCAGTAGCACTTTTTTCAATTTAAAACAAAACTTAATGCAGATTCTCTGCTCTTCGAAAATGGCCATTTTAAAATTAGAAATGCGAACCTTACAAGGAAGTTGTTTTGTTCTATTTTTAGATCGGCGCGTGCGCCACGAGACTCTGCTTTCAGTCAGGTGTGGTCGAATGTCCAATATTCAACTCTGTAAAAAAATATTTTCTCTAGCTTTTTTATTTATTTTATTTTTTAACCAGTCCTGGAAATTAATGAACGCACCTTGTATATTATAACTATACAAGGTAGTGAGACCAAATCTACGAATAGCTAAATATTATATGATGTTTCAGGAACCAGCACATTATTACCATCATCAGACTACTCTGTTATCATCATCATTCAGTACTTTTTTTTGTCTGATGATGGTAACAACGCTGTTATCTGAAACTTAAAACACTATTCAAAAATGATAAAAGCACAAATTTGGATTATAGATTATAATACAAGAAAATAAGACCCAATCCAAATAATTTAATGGAAGTCTATTAAAAATGATAAAGCACAATTTGGATTATAGATACTATATAGTACTATTTAAGATACTGTGATCACAGGGTAATTGCTGTGATATGTTTTTCTCTTTTTTTTTTGTCTGATGATGGTGACAATGCTGTAAACGTCACACACTATTAAATTATTTCGATTAGGTCCTTTTTTCCTTGTGTCACACACTATTCATTTATTTAGATTAGGTCTTATTACCTTGTAGCATGTTTGCAACTGTAATTGTGGTGTCAGGTGTATAAAAAGTTCCACGCTGGGAGACTCACCCTGATTGTAGGCCACAAACACCAGGCCATATGTGGAGGAGGCAGCCAGAAGATGGCTAGCTGTGGGGGAGACAGATTCTCCGGGCTGCAGGACTTGGACGTTGTTGTACTCCGTGAACATAAAGTCCTGAAGTCCAACACCACACACAGAATCAACCACATGTTGGCAACAACTCCATTGGAACTAACCTACATCTCACACTTGGAATTTAGAAGTTTTATTTAGTGGAGAGTATATGGCCTCGTAATTCCTTGGATACTTGGAAATATATATATTTTTTAAATAATAAACACAAGGTAATAATACGATGCACTAGTGCGCCATCTGTTATGAAAATTAGTAACTATTTTAGACGAGTATGATTCTTTTTAAGATTAAACAATTTCTACTGCCCTTACTGCAATGGAAAAATTAATGGAAGGGCCTGGCTCATCAGTGGTAATAAGACCAAAACCAAATAAATAAATAGGGTGTGACGTTTCGGTAACAGCGTTGTTACCGACACATCATACACTATTTATTTATTTGGATTTGGTCTTATTACCTTGTGTTTATAATCTATAATCCAAATTGTGCCTTATACATTAAAAATAATAACTTTTTAATTCAACCCACAAAATTATTTATCAATTACCATAATTTAATAGTTTTGAAAGACAACACCTGGTTGCAAAGCCAAAGTATCCTTTAGAGAGAGAGTTACCCTCTTACCAGAGAGCAGCCTCCTATTGGTTGGCTACGGTCACGCCACCTTTGCCCCCCCCCCCATTCGCCTTTTCGTTTATGTAATTATTGTGTTGGAGCGGGTCGCTCCTTAAATAAATGCATATATTAGTTAATAACCAAATGGAATCCTCTCTTTCTTTTTCCCTGTAAGAGACGCCTACGGAAGCCAACAGTACTAGACAGAAAAAGCACATAGGCTATAGTTATTAACTAAAATATGCATTTATTTAAGGCGCCAATTTATAATTGTAACAAATAGTATTTGAATCAAAACATTCAATCGGGTAAAACACGGGCGTTGCCCGGGTCATTCGGCTAGTAGATTATAGCTACAAGAAAATAAGACCTAATCCAAATAATTTATTTTGAATTTTCTTGTAACCAAATCCAAATAAATAGTGTGGGACGTTTGGGTAACAGCATTGTTACCATCATCAGACAAAAGTACTGATTGTTCAGTATTGATTGAAAAGTTCAATACTTTTGTCTGATGATGGTAACAACGCTGTTATCAAAACATCACACACTATTTAAATATCATTACTTTTGTCTGATATTGGTAACAACGCTGTTACTCACACACTATTTATTTATTTAGATTTGGTCTTATTACCTTGTGTTTATAATCTATAATCCAAATTGTACCTTATCATTAAAGTTCATTAAAGTAAATAGCCTTATTGGGATTCGAAAAAAAAAAAAAAAAGAGTTGAATTACAGTAGGTGTTGAATTAAAGAGGTTTTATTAATCAAATATAAATCTCAGAGTTTCTTTTTTACACTATTAATTGAGTTTACATGATTTTCCAAGCTTTTCTAAAAAAAAATCTTTACCTGTAGAAGGGTTGTTTAAAACCCGAAAGCTTGTAAACTCATTAAAAATGCAAATAAAGAAACATAACCTCGGAGATTTATATTTGATTAATTGATACAGAGGTTTATAATTCTAATAAAAGAGGTTATATACTGTAGGTTGAGAAACAGTCATATTTTTCCTGATTATTCACGACTAAAAGTTGCTGATGGTTTGCACCATCTATTGGAATAACTAAGAGCTAAGCATTGATTTAAAAAAAAATACTTGCAGAATACTGGCCGCTTACACCCTTTCTTGATAAAATCAAGAAAAGCCTACAATATACAGGGTGTACCAGGTAAATTGGGACTAACTTTGACAGTCCATAAAACAAAAACTACTTGAGATTAAAAACTTATTTTTTTTTTCATTACGTAGCCATATTCATGTAAAATGCAACAGTACATGTGTGCGCAGTGTAGTGATGAAGAGTAACCGAGAATTTGAAAATCGAGCTGCCATCATCGTTGCTCTGCGCGCCGGAAGGAGCCCCAAAGAGATAGTGGATTTTCTTAAGTTGCCCAAAACCACTATTTATCGTGTCAAGAAGCAGTTTGATGAGGCCGACAGTAACAAAGAGGGGATAGCTACAAGGAAAAAGCACTCGCGTCGATCGGACAGGGTAAGAGGCGAAGAATTTGTCAAAAATGTCAAGGAGAAGATTGATGGAAACCCTGGGAAGAGCATGAGGGCCATAGCCAAGGAAATGGACGTTGGCTCTATGACAATTGTCAGAACTATCCATGAGGACCTTGGTCTCAAGTCTTATGCCCTTCGGAAAGGTCAGTTGCTGACTGAGAATATGAAGAATAACAGAAAAGGAAAGGCTGCTGCCCTCCTCAACAACCTGAAACACGACTCTTTTGGCATGATAAGGTTCTTCTCTGACGAAAAGAACTTTGACGTGGACCAAAAGGTAAATCCCAGGAATGATCGCTGGATCTGTAAAGACCCCTCAGAGATACCTGTCGTGATGCACACGAAATTTCCTGCCTCCGTAATGGTCCTTGGCGTTATCAGCAGTGAAGGTGATGTCATGCCTCCCCATTTCTTTGAGAAGGGCCTTAGGATGAACGCTGACACCTACATCAATGTTCTGGAGACCGTTGTGAAGCCTTGGATGGACATGGTGGCCGCAGGAAGGAAGTATGTCTTCCAACAGGACTCAGCTCCAGCCCATAAGGCAAAAAAGACACAATCGTGGCTGACACTTAACGTCCCTAGTCACTGGGGTCCTGATATTTGGCCCCCTAATTCTCCAGATTGCAATCCCCTCGACTACTATGTATGGGGCGTTGTTGAGAGAGATGCCAACAAAGCTCCTCATACCACCATCCAGTCTGTCAAGAAAGCAGTTCACACGGTGATGACCCAAATGGACAAGGTCATCGTCGCCAAGGCCTGTGCTTCATTCCGCACTCGCCTCGAGACTGTTGTAGCTAATAATGGAAACTACATTGAATAAATAAAAACTATATCCTTTTATCTACTACTGTGTCAAATTTCATTCGGATATTTTAATTTTTACTTGCAAAAAATTTCAGTTAAAATACCATTGTTGAAATTCCCAATTTACCTGGTACACCCTGTATATGTTTCATGCTGTTGGCCCTCGTAAACATGGGGAAAAAAAATCAAAGACTTGTTGATAGTTATTCCAATAGATGGCACAAGCCATCAGCAACTTTCAGTTGCATGATCAGGAGATTCGGGGAACAAAGACTTGACTTTCCATGTGGTGGATAGCCAACCAACGACAGCAGCTCTCCATCATGGAGACTTATGGATCTTATGGAGATGAATTTTTTTTCATCTTTACCATCTCTAACCCTAGTACATTTTAATTCTAATACAACAACAACAAAAAACTTTATTAAGACCTTTTAGTCTTGTACAGATTCTCTGCACAGAAATGTAGGTAGGGGTCATGCAGGAATAGCAGTAATAATACCAGTAAAAAAAAGTAGTGCTATTATTATAATTCTTAAAGCTAATTACATAAAATGGTAATAAATACAAGGTAATAAGACCAAATCCAAATAAATAAATACTGTGCGACGTTTCGGTAACAGTGTTGTTACCATCTTCAGACAAAAGTACTGAATGGATTGTGCATTATCATGTATAGTGGTAATATGAAATTTATAAAATAAAAGGATTTAAAAGCGTGAGAATGTTTCTTTTATACATAAAACAAACTTCTACTGTCCTTACTGCGATGAAAAAATATATTGGGAGGGCTTGGCTCATCAGTGGCGAACCCTCCCAGCGGTTTCGCCAATTTAATCCACCAGACCGCTTCTCAGAGCTCTAATACTGTATTGGATCATTCTGCTTTTATATGCTACACTGAAGGATGGAATCTTAGAAATGGTTTTCAAGAAAACTATGGACATAAGCTTATAGGACAGTAGTTTATATACATTTTAATTTTTATACCATTTTTGTTAGATAGTTTTGACACACTTTTGACTTTGAGTACTCATTCTTTAGTTGTGACTAGCTTTTTTGGGTCATTGAGGTACAATCTGCATCCCAATGTGATAACAGTCGGCTTGTTATGAATACAAGGTTGGGTTTTCTGTATTTTCAAGAAAAAGGGGCAATATTTGAACATTATATTCTGTAGAATTAGAAAAACCACAACGGTTAGTTAAACACAAGGTAATATAAGACCTAATCCAAATAAATAAATAGTGTGTGGCATTTCAGTAACAGCATTATTACCATCTTAGACAAAAAGTACTGAATAAGAAAAAATATCACAGCACATGTTTTAAATACTGGAATTAAATATTTTTCTCATTCAGCACTTTTGTCTGAAGATGATAACAACGCTGTTACTGAAACGTCGCACACTATTTATTTATTTGGATTTGGTCTTATTACCTTGTGTCTAAATTAATATTAAAATATTTTCACACGTACCTACAACCTAACCCTACGTAACTTCATCAGCCACCAGTCAGAAATAGAGCATTCAACTTAACAATATACACCAGAAATCCATAAACCTTTGTTCTTTATCAACCTTGTTTAAAAATTTGTTAAGCAATAAAAATATTACCACTAGAACATGTCTTAATTGATTTTTTAACTGTTTATATACATTTATACTACACTATATACATCTTTTTATAATACCAAGTAACTACACACACAATGCACATTGTAGGATATCTCTCAAAGTGTATATATTATATATATGTGGAATTACTGATGTATGTAAAAAAAAAGCCCTATATTTTTATTAAAATATTTTTTCAAATGCAAAAATTTTCCGTCAGTACAAAGGTTTGAAAAGTTTGCGATATGCATTTAAATTATTAAATGTTTGCAAATAACACAAACCAACGTTCTAAAAATATATATATATGAAGCCCTAAAATGAAATATACACTCTAGATTTAGAGACAGCTTTATTTCATTTCAAAATTTATTCTATGCCGCAAATTTCCCTAGAAGATGACATTTTTTTGTGAGTGGTGTTAATTTTTATTTATAATAAATTTTTTATTGTTACCGTGCAGTCAACATCGGTTTTCAATTCTTCTTCCATGTTTAATTTATATGTGTTATTTATTTATTTTATTTATCATTAAAACTTTTGTAATTATAAAAAATACAAGTTTGTTTTGATTTTTAAAATAAAAAGTCCAAAATGAAGAAATGATCATAAACTGTTAACTCAAAAATATACGGAGATCACAGAAAAATAATTTTTATTTTTTATTTTCTATTCATTAAAGTAAAAGTTTAAATAATTTTGAAGAATAATTTATTTTATCTTTAGAATATAATTTATTTGTCATTTATCATATTATAGGAGAGATAATGGTTGCCATAACAAATTAAAACCTAAAGACTTTTTTTTTTAATAATTAAGGAATAATAAAACGGGTTCATTTCATAAAATCATAATAAAAATTTATTTTAAAATAAAAATACAACCTTTTCGTTTACTTCAAAAATTTATTTCTAAACATGAAGTACAAATGATACAAATTTTAATAAATAGAGTAGGTATCGTTGTCAATCTATATATATAAAATTGAATGTCTGTCTGTCTGTACTCTATAGATTCAAAAACCATACATCCAATCGCCGTGAAATTTTGGGATATTATTAGGTATATCACCGGTATATCTTGAATATCCTTAGAGTTATTTGCAGATTTGTAGATTTAACTCGCAAGCAGCGCCCCCATTGTGACGATGCTAACAAGTTTTCTTATCACTAAGTTTGTTATCTTAAATATTATTTATCAAAAGTAAGATTATCTCAGGATGACACGGCAATGTGACACGGGAAAAAATGTTCACTAGATAAAACTATGATTTTCTAATGTAGAAAATTAGGAAAGACAAAATTCAGGATGACACGGCACACAGGGACCGGGAAAAAAATGTTCACTTTATCGAGAGATTCAAATTTACGAGTTTCAAATTATCAAAATATCTTTTTTTTTTAATAAATTTTTAGAGAATTGTTTTAACAAATGTTCGCTAGACAAACCTTTACTCGGGTAAAACCTCGGGCTGGTACGACCGCTAGTCTATATATATAAAATTGAATGTCTGTCTGTTTGTCTGTACTCTATAGATTCAAAAACCATACATCCAATCGCCGTGAAATTTTGGGATATTATTAGGTATATCACTGGGAAGGTTTTTGAAAAATAATTTCTTGAATATCTTGAATATCCTTAGAGTTATTTGCAGATTTGTAGATTTAACTCGCAAGCAGCGCCCTCATTGCGACGATGTTAACAAGTTTTTTTATCTATAAGTTTTATTATCACTAAGTTTATTATACTAAAGATTATTTATCAAAAGTAAGATTTTCTACCTATTAATTGCGCACAAGTCAAAGTTAGTTTTATCATTTATCTACAACATATATGTTGGGAAAATAGATAAAATTATTATTTTGTAATGTAGAAAATTAGGAAAGACAAAATTCAGGATGACACAGCAATTTATTTGAGACAAGAATAATGATACAATTTCAAGGCAAGATACTATTCCTTTAGCTTCCAATTATCGAGGGAACCAATTAATATTGATTTTATTCAACCTATCGAGTATTTTTCAAGGGAAGGGAAAAATTGTTCACTTTATCGAGAGATTTAAATTTACGAGTTTCAAATTATCAAAATATATCTATTATTTTTTTAATATAAGTTTATAGAGAATTGTTTTAACAAATGTTCGTTAGTCAAACCTTTACTAGGGTAAAACCCACTATATATATATATAAATGAATGTATGTGTGTGTGTGTCTGTCCTTTATGCCTGACCAAACCACTCATTGGAACGCCATGAAACTTTGGGAAGTTATTTAGTATAGTACTGGGAAGGTTTCTGAAAAATAATTTCTTGAATATCTTGAATATCCTTAGAGTTATTTGCAGATTTGTAGATTTAACTCGCAAGCAGCGCCACCATTGCGACGATGATAACAAGTTTTTATCTATAAGTTTTATTATCACTAAGTTTATTATCTTAAAGATTATTTATCGAAAGTAAGATTTTTCTACCTATTAATTGCGCACAAGTCAAAGTTAGTTATCGAGTATTTTTCAAGGGACCGGGAAAAAATGTTCACTAGATAAAACGATGATTTTGTAATGTAGAAAATTAGGAAAGACAAAATTCGGGATGACACGGCACACAGAGACCGTTCCGCAACCTTGCTCGTATCTTGAATTACTTGTATCTCGAAGCAAATTTCTCCATACAAAACAAATGAACTACCATTAATCTGTTCCAACCTCCAAAATGTCACCCCAGTTATTTTTGTTACGTGGTTTTAAATAATAAAAACGTATTTATAAATATCAAATATTTATTGCACAAAAACAAAAAAGAGAATGTAAAGAAATAAATTAGATATCCTCACTGGTCTTTGCCTTTTTCACTACATTTTTCTCGCTTTCACCTGTAGGCCGTTTAGAAAAAAACATGTCCAAGGAGGTTTGTTTCTTCCTCCCTCTCAGAATGTTCCGGAAATGAGTTAGGCAAGTGTCATTAAAAAGGTCAGATGCACGACCTGTTGCAACTTTTTCTGGGTGTCACTCACACCATCAGCAGTTTCTCCATATTTTCATGAAGGGAGGTTCGCAGCTTGGAAATTATCGTAAGGCCCTTAGCCAGCGTTACACTCTTTATCGACTCCTTCCTGGACGTACTACGGCCATACTGCCTCGACAAGTCAACAACTCAACACCTTGCTCATGTTTTTCTATAATTTCACGTTTTAATTCAATACTCATCATCTTTTTCTTAGCACTTGACTTTTTACAAACTTTCTTTCGATCCATGGTTATTAAAATAAATGAACTAAAACTGTAAATGTAAACGTAACACAAAACACAACTTATCACAGTGGAAGCACGCTGCTAACTGATCGTGATGGCGCGACTGCGTGTTACTACCTGTTGTGTTTTAACTTTAAAAGCACACAAAAATATAATAAACTTGAATTTGTTTATTCAAGTCTCAAAAAACAAAGCTTTGCAATATAGAACAAATAATAATGAAGAAGAAGAAAGAAACATTTTAGGAAAAGCAAAAACAAAACAAAAGTACTGGTCAAAAAGAAACATTTAAAATCACAGATTAATTTCTTTGTTGTCTTATCTTAAATTTGAAAAAAAGAAAGACAATACAAGGTCCCGATGGCTTAACCTGAACTAAAAGCTCCTAGCTTTACAGTAATGCTGGAAATTGACTTGAAAATTATAAATTGATAAATCAATACCTTTGTTGCAGAGATCAGTAGAATTTGAGTCACAACGCTGGATGGCGAGGCCTAAATTAGAAAACAGTGATGAATAATTTAATACTTATTGAAAGAAATATTTATTTACAAATCACACACAAATTTATATTAATACAAATATTATTCAAAACAATTATTAAAATTTATGAGAGATAGTTCTTTTTCAGGCCTGTCAAAACCAAACGTTAGCGTCGAGACAGTTTGTTTACTGGAATTGCGAGGGTAATCCTTTTTTCTGCTCGCGCATGCGCGGGGGGGCAGCGGGTGTGTTGCCAGCGTCGGTTGGTCCAAAAGTACCTATTTTCGCGTCACTCTCGCACCTTGAACTTTTGAACTTTGCTATAAGGTCAATATTAATTTAAAAAACAAAGAAGGAATTATCTCAAATCTAACAGAATGTTTTATGATTAAATTTTCTCTCAAACCTCACTTAAACCTAATCGGTAACTTGACTTTTCTTCCAGAACGCGTGTAAACTTTCCCTACTTTTACTGGAGTAGTTTTCTCTTGCACTGACGCGGACTCCACACCTGAGGTTTTCTCCCTGACGATCTCATCCTCCGCTGGCTTAAGCTCCCCGTCGCCTTGCTCTACGTCCTCAGATGGTACTTCAAGTGGGAACAATCGTTGCACTGCACGCTTCATGAATCCAGACTTAGTCTTAACTTCCACAAGTCTTCGCACATTGTCAGTTCCAGAAAACACCTTCGTAATCTTTCCCATAGGCCAGTTTATTTGCTTCCTGTTTTCAACCTCCACAAGGACGATATCTCCAACTTTTAACTGTCGTTGTTTCTTGCGATTGTCGTGATGCACCAACAATCCTAGGTACTCGCTTCTGAACCTCTTACGGAATTCCTTCAGGAGTCGTTTGCGTTTCTCATAGCTCTTCCCAAAGTTACACCTGAATTCATTTAGATCAATCTCTCCTTCAGCTCTTGGTTCTCGAAGAAACATCTCTGGGGTTAATGGCACAAGGTCATCATTGTCCTCACCATGTAGGTGAGTGGTCGCGCGTTGATAACTCGTTCACAGTTTTCGAGGATCGTCACCATTTCTTCGTAGTTGACAACACGTTTTCCCTCGTATAGATTCAGATACCATGGATTCTCCTCGGGCCTTTTGGCTACAAATCCAGCCACCACAGTCTTCCTCCTCTCTTCTTCAATGGCTTCCAGATCATACTGTACTTTTGATACTGGCCAGTCTTCTTTCTTTTCCTGAAGCCATTTTGGTCCCTCCCACCATCCGGATTTTGTGAATTTCGATGGGGATTCACCACGGGATGGGAGATCTGCTGGATTGTGTTCCCCTGCGACATGGTTCCAATCTTCACTCTTCGTAAGTGTTGTGATCTCCTTGACACGGTTGGAAACGAACTGAGCCCAATTCTCTTGTTGTTGTATCCAGTATAGGGCAGGACTGGAGTCTGTCCAACATTGAATCTTCTCCGGACTTTCTTCTAAATTTTCCAGAACATGCACCAACAGTCGTGCTCCAATCAAACAGGCTAATAGTTCCAGTCGTGGAATCGTGATCCTCTTAATAGTTGCCAGTCGATTTCTTGCTTCAACGAATCGCACTACTATGATTGACGCATTCTCTATTCGCATGAAGATCACCGTTGCGTACGCTATAGCTGAAGCGTCACAAAACACGTGCAATGTTGTTCTTCCTTTGATAGGTAAGATCCATCGAGGTATCTTGATCTGATCCAATTCTAAAGCTTGCTTCCTCCATTTCATGAACTCGACCCGTCTGTCTTCGTTCAGCGGTTCATCCCATAATTTATTCTTTCCAAGCATCTTGAACCATCTTCTTAATCTTGATTGTAGCTGGACAGGTAAATTGAATCGATCAAAAATGCGATGGCAGGCTGACAAGATACTTCTCTTTGTGATTGATTTTTCTTCATCTATATTTTTCAATGACTGCACATTAATGGCAATAGTGTCAGTCTGAAGGTGCCATTTCATACCCAAAATAGAGGCTGGATCTTGTTCTGTGATTCCAGGTTCATTCCACATCCAGTCTCGTAACTCAAATTTGGCTTGCATCATGATGTCGGAGGATTCTTTGATAAATTTTTCGACATCATGTGTAGATGACAAACTAAGAATGCAGTTGTCGACTTCGGGCAAGAAGTTCTGCGCACCTATTATCTTGAAACTGCGGCAGGCTCAAATGATACTTAATGGTTGCAGCTAGCAGAAAAGGACTTGAGGTAAGGCCAAAGACTACTCGGCAATGCCTGTAAAATTTTAGTGTCTTCTGGTCCTTTTTCCACCAAAGCAACCAAAGGAATTCACGATCTTCTTCTCGAACCTGAATCTGGAGAAAAGCTTTTCGTATGTCTGCAATGATGCCATACTTTCCAAGTCTAAACCGCAAGAGCAAATCAGGAATGAGCTCAATCAGGTTGTCTCCTTTTTCCAGACATTGATTTAATGATGGGAGCCCCTTTTTCTTGCAACTTGCGTCGAATACTGGACGAATAGGAGTGGTGGGACTATCCTTGAGCACTGGGCGATGAGGAAGATAACTGCACTCCTCCCATTTATCCTCAACTTCCTCGATGAATTTCTCTTTTTCCCACTCCTCAAAAATAGTATCATACTTCTCATACAGCATCTTGCCCTGGACATTCCTTGTTGTAGTCAGCAATCTATTTTCTGTAGTTCGGCGATTGACCGGAACTGGTGGATGTCCAGCTATCCATGGTAGTGACACTATGTACCTTCCGCTTTCGTCTCGTTTCACAGTCTCCTTGAAATGAGTGTTGGAGGCTTCGATTAAATCTTTCCTAGATTTTTTTTCTGCTGCATCCATGATACCAAGCACATCTAATTTCCATAAATCCTGAACGTCGAAACTGTTAACGTGAAATGAAGTCACGATCAGGCATGAATCTTCCATGTCTTTCCCTATTGCTGGTCCCATTACTGTCCACCCCAACTTGGTTTCTGTTGCCACAACTCCATTTTTGCAATATTTGTATTCTGCCTGTCAGAATGCTGCTAAGCAAGTCTGACCCAATCAACATGTGGATTGATATCTCTTCACCTTGGCATATGTCAGTCAAGTTAATCCCTCGAACTTTTAACTCATTGAGTATAGTATGATCCTGTACTTGACTGATGTGTCCGCAAATTACTTCCTGATCCAAGAATTTGAGATCATCTATGTATTCTCTGTTGAGGCTGGAAACATTTACTTTGTACACATTGTGCTTCTTTTGACGAATTTCTCCGTCTCCAAACAGATTGTGGGTAAGTGTAACTTGCTGCACTATCTTTAGGCCCAGTGCGTCCACCATTCTCTTTGAAATATAGGACCGCTGGGATCCACAGTCAAGCAACACTCGAACATTATGCTTCCCCTTTGGTCCGCTTATCTTGACTATCAGAGTTTGTAGATAGACTCCTCCCACGGTAGCGTTGTTTAAAGTTGTTGACGTGAATTGATTGGCGGTCTCTTGCTTTGTTGCAGGACTTTCCCCTGAAACCTTTAGTTCCGCTTTTTGGAGATGAGAAGTCTTCTGGGCTTCCAAAGTAGGACACATAATGGGGTAATGCTTCCCTCCGCAGACAGGACAACGTGGCTTAATCTGGCATTTCTTGAATCCGTGGCCAGGAAGCAGGCACCAAAAACAAACATTCTTCCCTTTAGCCTTATCTTTCTTCTCTGGTAGATGCATCCGCTGTCCACTGTAGCATTCTTGACTCGGGTGACCATTCCCACAAAAGATGCAGTTGTTTCGCATCTGAGTGGTGTTGGCGAGGTCAGTAGCCGTCGGCATTTTACTTCCAGTATTCTTCTTAGAAAGAGATTTCCTGTTTGATCGATCATCCTTCGCATCTTGATTGTTGTCGATCTTGAACGCTGCTTTGGCCATATTCACTCGACTCTCGCCCTTCACTTCTGTCTTCAAAAACGTCATGAGTTGTGTCAACTTATCCTGTACTCCTCTTCCGCTTACCGTATATTGACTTCGTTCCCATACTCTATGGGTGTCCTCTGGTAGCGCTGATTCGACGAGTGGGTACAGCATAGCCGCAAATTTGTCACGAGCGACGCCCAATGTTTCCAATGCTCGCAGTTGTGTCTCCAGTCTATCGTAAAGCTTCACTACAGACATCTTACCTTCGGCTCTCACATTCTGAAGCACATTCTGAAGCAGGTCACGTACATAAATATCAACAAGCATTTCATCCTCTCCAAAACGTGATTTGATATACTCGATGACTTTAGGGTAGTTGTCGGCACTCGGTGGAAAACTTTCGACTGCTTCTCTTACCTCGGAGTTCTCGGCGGTGGCTTGAAAGAGATACTGAAACTTAGTTTCTGGAGGCATCTGTGGATCCCGGTCAATCGTGCTGAACTGACTCCAGAATGTAATCCATTCTCTTGGTTCTCCCCCAAACTTCTTGAACTCCAGCTTCGGTAGTTGATAGTTCATTGCTGCTGTGCCGCTGATTGTACTAACGTCATCCTTTTCCGCAAGAGCCTCGTAATCAGTCATAATGTTACTGAAATTATCTTCGTACTCACAAACGGATTCGTACTCAGCAGTGAAAATGTCTTCAGACGCTGATTCTCGTAGCAGAGCTTCTTCCATCCTCATGTTCAATATTGAAAGCTTTTCATGGTGGGTCTGGAATCGGTGGAGGATTTTCTCTACATCTGCTTTCTTGACTTCATTCTTCTTGATCTCTGTTTCGAGCTCATTGAACGCCTTGGTGAACCTTGCACGCACTGGCGTCCTAAGCTTTTTCAGTTCAGCACTACTAACTGGTTGGTCAGCCATCCTGAGAAGTAATCACTGGTTCACAGTTGCACCTTTGTGTAATCAGTAATTCTTCAATCTCGAATTTCGCTCGTAACTAAAAGCAATAAAGCACTTGCTCGTCGGCTCGTATCTCGAAAAACTCGTATGTTGGGGCGCTCGTATGTCGAGGTGTACCACTGTATTTATATTTTATAAGTTTATAGAGAATTGTTTTAACAAATGTTCGTTAGACAAACCTTTACTCGGTAGAACAGGGCGAAGCTGGGTACATCCGCTAGTAACTTATAAGCTAGGGAAAATGGGTGATTTTTGTTTGTGTGATAAATTGATTAAAATGCAACTTTTCTATCCAAACTTAATAGCCCAGCCTTATTTTTCAAAAAATAATTTGGGAAAAATGTCTTCATGAATTATTAGAACACCCTCTTTATTGTTGAATTGGCGTAAAGGACCTTACTCCTTCCATATCTATTGCAGTAAAATATTTATTAATTAATTAACAGATATGTTTTTAAAAATTATATTTTGTTGCTCAGCAAATTTTTCTAATCGCCTTTCTTTTTTTTTTATTTGAATATTTTATTTGTTTTGAATTAAATTGCTCAATAATATCCCTATGGGGAAGAATATGGTGAAGCTGGAAGGCAGCACTTATTATGATAATTTGAAAGTTGCTAGTAACCTGAATAAATTCGGAATGGAATGAAAGGACACTTGATGAAATGGTCAATATTAGGAAAAAGAGTTCATCTGTATGTTTCTGATCCTGATAGTCAGATGAACTATGTAACTACAGCAACCTGTAGTTAGAGGCTACAAAATTAAAGCAACTCCACATCATCCAATATCCTAGAATCCCATAGAAATCAACAAGGAGGTAAGACATGCTGAAAAAGCCCATCACTAGACCAGGTGGACATGAAGGACTAAGTCGAGCTTGGGTCGATCTTGGTATGACAATAATTGACACCTGTGAAAGCTAGAAAAACTGGCCAGAAAGCTAAGCGGAGAGAAAAGCCTTTTGGTTGGTCTGACCTTCCCCACTAGTTATTTCATCAATCGCTGCTCAGCTCACTGCACCCCAACGCAAAGTGAATTTCACGGTGCTAGTGGTGGACTTGTGTTTTGTTGACTTCAGGATTCACATCTGATGTTTTGTTTAAAGATAATATATCAGTGATATATTATTACTTTACTCTGTTTTGATCATCTTGTTTTTATCATCATCTTGTAGACAACAAAATGTTCGACATATGATGAGCACATGTGTAAGAATCGTAAAAAGAATAAAATAATTATAGTAGCTTAAAAATGGTGTATCTTTCATTTATCTTTAAATATATATAAAGTGCAATTTCTTATAAAATAATTTTCACCATTAATATTCAACATTTAATAGAAACGTATCAACATCAATATCAGGACCCCACTTTGATGTATATGACTAAGCTGCAGGTTAAGACACATAGTGTGACTTTGGAGAAGATATTAAAATAAATGAAGGAGCACAGAATAATAAATATATAGGCACAAACAAATTTAAGCTTACATAATATATATATAAGGCTTAAAGGAAAATAAATAAAAAGTCTGTACAAAAATTAAAAAAAGTGACCATTGTGAAAAAAATGTATAAATGTGAAATTTTACAAGGATAAGGTGGATAAATTAATAAAAAGGCATCTCCCTATCGTGCAACTGAAAGTTGCTAATGGGTTGCGCCATCTATTGTAATAAACATCAATTATTCTGTTGATTTTTAATTATTCCAGAATTGACCAAATACGCATTATTGATTAATCAAGAAAGTACGCGTTTTAGACTTTTGGTTCTGTCAGCGTGGTGCAAGCTCTACCATGAAGAACACACCCATCTCACCCCACCTACCTTAATTCAGCCCTCACACATGATCGCGTCCAGGATTGGAAAAGGATTGCCAAAGCCAGGTCAGTGACTTGCGCTCTCTCTGTTTGAGCAACTCTTCTTATTTTTGGATTTTATTCACAAAATATTTAATCCAAAAAGATTCTCTCTGGTTTAAAAGGAATCCAAATATTCCCGTTACTTACTTGCCCCAGTGTTGCCAACTCATTTCCAAAGCTTTCATTAGCTTCTCTCTGTGATGTAAAAATATATGTTTATAAAAACGACAAAAATAGAATATTGTAGCAAAATATTTATAAATTTATGAACAGATTATAAATTTTGATATTTATATTTTTCAACTCTAAAATTGCCTATCTGGTATTTTATAAATGTTGGTTTGTTCTTGTCTTAAAAAAAAAAAAAAACTATGCCATCCATGAGTTTTTTTCTCAAATTTTCAATGTGGTAATATCAATGTGCCCATTTAAATTCACATTCAAATTGGATTGATTTTTTATAACTATTTATTATTAACAATTCAATTTCATTATTAACAGACATGAGACCTAACTTTAAATGGGAAGCAAAAATAAATATTTATCAAGTATATTTCAGTTCCAATTTCTGCCACATGAGAGCCACTGTTGAGCTGATAATTGGTCCCTGAAGCTCACTAATTGAATGCATCTCACTTTTTTTCCATAAAAAAAAAATTGTTCCAATTCTTTAGGATGTAGAGTTCATAGTATTTTATTCAATTTCATTAAAACCTTAATAATGATAAGGAATAATTTGATTATACACTGCGTGACATTGAAAATGGAACACCAAGAAATAGTGGCCAGAAAATTATGCAAATTTCAGGGTAGACGCGCCTAACCGAGTTATGCAAATGATGTAAAATGCGCAGCTCTCGTGCGCACATGGAGTAAGATATAAGGGAAGGAACTTGCAGAAAGGACAGTATTCGTGTCGTTATTTCTTCAAGGAAAATCATTGTAGAAATTTTGTTCTTGTGTCAAAAGACACGTGTAATAACAGAGAATGCCAGGTCATCGTAAACGGAGGCAGTTCAAGCAGACAGACGCTTTTACGAGGGGCATGGTGATCGGACTGAAAAGGGCAGGTTGGTCCATACGTCAAATCGCAGCTGATACACACCTTGGTGCGTCCACGGTGCACCGACTGTGGAGAAGATGGTTGGAACAAAGAAATGTGGAAATTTATAGGAATGTCGGTGCAACCAGAGTGACGTCAGCACGTGTGGATCGGCGTATCCTTCGACAAGCAGTGGCGGCCCCACAAGCCACTTGTACCGCCATCCTGCAACATGTGCAAGACACCCTAGATCATTCCATCTCGACCAGAACCATTTCCCGTCGATTGGTTGCTAATGGCTTGCATCATGCCGTCCGCTAAGAAGACTGCCATTGACCCCACCGAATAGGCGCCAACGTTTGGAATGGTGCCGGGCTAGATCGACGTGGATGACGGAATGGCACAGGGTCGTGTTCTCAGATGAGTCGCGTTTCTGCTTGTCCAGTGATAGTCGCCGTGTACGCGTGTGGCGTCAACGTGGAGAAAGGTCCAATCCGGCAGCAATTGTGGAACGCCCCACCGTGCGACAACGTGGAATCATGGTTTGGGGCGCAATCGCGTATGATTCCAGGTCACCTTTACTTCGTATTCAGGGCACTATGACGGCCCAACGATACGTTGATGATGTGCTGCGACCGGTGACACTCCCCTACCTTCAGGGGGTACCCAATGCCCTTTATCAGCAGGATAACGCCCGACCTCACACTGCTCGCATTAGCCAACAAGCTCTGCAAGATGTACAGATGCTTCCCTGGCCACCGTACTCTCCTGATCTCTCACCAATCGAGCATGTCTGGGACATCATTGGACGCCGTTTGCATGCCTTGCCACAGCCGCGTTCAGAAGACGAACTGTGGCAAATGGTTGAGAGGGAATGGAGAGCCATCCCTCAGGACGCCATCCGTACTCTGATTGACTCTCTACCCAGACGTGTTGCTGCGTGCATCGCCGTCCGCGGTGGTCCTACTTGCTACTAAGCCGACGCCGTTCTCGCTCTGTATTATGACTATCATTTTGAAATAAAGATCACTTATTGTTCGTCCCTGTCTCTCTCTCTGTCTGCCGAGTTTCATCACTTTCTGGCCACTATTTCTTAGTGTTCCATTTTCAATGTCACGCAGTGTATATTGTTGCTTTGTTGGTTGACAAAGAATAACTTCTGTGGGTACACAGTATCTTTAGGACTTTATTTAAGCCTAATCGATAAAAAATTACAGAAGAGTGCAAAAATAAAATAATAAAGAAAACAGCAGTTACAAACTCAACTGCAGCACAGTAAAGAAAAGCAGGAGCAGAACAGGAGAGAGAAGTTCGTAGAACCTTCCAGGAAGTACACTGTAGCCTTCGTTCTTCTACTTCATTTCTTATCTTCTTCTCTCCCTATATATCCATAGTAGATCTTTCCAGAACGGTCATGGTTGGTTAGCCAATCAGAAAGCCGCCGGCACTGAGCATTGCGCAATCGCTACTGATTGGCCAATCAGTTGTTCTCTGATTTTCTACATTTTTCTTGAACATTCTAAAACATTCTCTCTCCATTCTGGAATGTGCTTTTCTTTCTACCTAACAATATTATAAACATAAGGCAACAAGACTAAATTCAAATTTAATAACAGCAAAATTTATTGAATTTAGTCTTCTTATCTCCAACAATAATAATAAGTTGTTGGGTCAGTGTATATTGAGCCTTATTGGATGAAGTAGAATGCATCTGCTTTTGTCATTAAGATTGGGAGGACTACTCAGTAGCAGGCCACTGACTTAGCTCCAATATGTCCCTGGCCACCTTTGACATGAGGAACAGATGCCATGTACAGCGCTCCTAACATGGAGTACAGACTCATCCTGTATCCCTGGAGACCTTACAGAGTACTATCAGCCAGGCCAGCTGAGTCCAAGTTTTTTAGAGAGTTTGTTACTGCTCCCCTCCTTTTTTTTTTATCAGGAAGTAGAGTTACCTAATGATTATTTTTTTTTCTCGAAGGAATGATATATCATTAAGCGTTGTTACGGAAACGTCACACACTCATTCAGTACTTTTGTTTGAAGATGGTAACAACGCTGTTACCGAAACGTCACACACTATTTATTTATTTGGATTTGGTCTTTTTTTATCTTGTGTTTATAATCTATAATCCAAATTGTGCCTTATCATTTGTATATAGATGGTTAGCTGATGCCTGATGTTTAAAAACACTTAGGATTTAAAACATAAGACTTTATGATGTTAGAACCAAATTGTTGTTATAAAGGAATCTGTTAAAATGAGTTTTTATACTGCATATATAATATAGGACATATAATATGTATATCTATATGTAAAATAATAAGTCACAATTTGGATTATAGATTATAAACACAAGGTAATAAGAACAAATCCAAATAAATAAATAGTGTGTGACGTTTCGGTAACAGCGTTGTTACCATCTCAGACAAAAGTACTGAATGAGAAATTTTACCACAGCATGTTTTAAATAGTTACTGTTATTAAGTGTGTAAACAAGATAGCAGATAAGAAGATAGTTTTCTGAGAAACAAAAAAAAAAGTATATAGTTTTCCACTTTTAATTCTAAGAATAATATTCTGTGTTTCTCATAAAACTATCTTCTTATCTGCTATCTTGTCTACACACTTGATAACAGTAACTATTTAAACCATGCTGTGGTAAAATTTCTCATTTAGTACTTTTGTCTGAAGATGGTAACAATGCTGTTAACGAAACATCCCACACTATTTATTTGGATCTGGTCTTATTACCTTGTGTTTATATGTAAAATAGTTATAAAGAGAGAGAGAGAGGGAACCAGAGGGATGTGCAAATAAAGTTTATTGGGATCACAGTGTGGGGACTAGGTGCGACAGCCAATAATGAGGGCCACTCCTCGCTGGACCCAGTAGGACTCTGGGTAGAGTCCGCTGAGGAGGGAAATCTTGGCGATGGACCGTTCTCTATCCTGGGTGAGGTATAGAGGTAGGTGGGTAATCTGGGACATCTCCCGTCTCTTCTCCGCCTTCACAGCACAAGGTCAGTCACTCTTGTATAGATAGAATATTTACATATACAGATGGTCTATTTGTCTGTTTCTATCTTATATAGACAGTTATGGCTAGCTCCATCTATTGGCATAAATATAAACTCTTATTTTTTAAAGCAATACTTTTACCGCATAAGTTTCTTTTCTGTGAAAAAATCAATATTTATTTCAAAGAGAAATATTTACTATTTCTAACTTTTTTGGATGAAGTATGAAAGGGTGAAAATATGATTCCCGCCCCTGGACACTTTTATTTTTCCGTTCGCCATTACTCTTCATATTTTCACCCTTTCATACTTCATCCAAAAAAGTTAGAAATAGTAAATATTTCTCTTTGAAATAAATATTGATTTTTCACAGAAAAGAAACTTATGCGGTAAAACTTTAAGTATTGCTTTATAATCACACGCCGCAGTCTTTTATTATGTCTTATTTTTCAATAAGTCCAAGGATAAAAGAGTTAAACTATGATAAAGCACAATGTAGTTTGCTGAAGAGCCTTGCTCGATGCAAATATTTGAATATAATGCTACTGTCCTATAAGCTTATGTCCATAGTTTACACACACACACTTGAAAACCATTTCTGAGATTCCATCCTTCAGTGTAGCATATAAAAGCAGAATGATCCAATACAGTATTAGAACTCTGAGAAGCGGTCTGGTGGATTAAATTGGCGAAACCGCTGGGAGGGTTCACCACTGATGAGCCAAGCCCTCCCAATATATTTTTTCATCGCAGTAAGGACAGTAGAAGTTCGTTTTATGTATAAACAAACATTCGCGCTTTTAAATCCTTTTATTTTATATGTATAGATTATAATAAAAGAAAATAAGACCTAATCCAAATAATTTAATAGTGTGTGACGTTTCGGCAACAACATTGTCACCATCATCAGACAAAAGAATAAATGAGAAAAAAATATTACAGAAAGTTCTTATATAGTACTGTTATACTGTACTTGCTGTAATATTTTTTCTCATTTATTCTTTTGTCTGATGATGGCGACAATGTTGTTGCCGAAACGTCACACACTATTAAATTATTTGGATTAGGTCTTATTTTCTTTTATAGAGTTAAACTATTTTGATGCTTAAGGTTCTTTTTAAAAATGAAAATAAGTTTCTACTGCCCTTACTGCAATAGTAAAAAAAAAATGGAAGGCTGGGAATTAGAATTTTCTGCTGGATTAAAGTTGATAAAAGAGGCTGAATAAAAGTAGGTGTTGAATTAAAAAGAGGTCATACTCTATTTATGTCATCTACTTATATATTTGCCTTATTCTGTCTGTTTGTCTGTTTGAAGCTCACGGATGGGATTTTTCATAACCATCGGTGGTTCAGTGGTAGAATGCTCGCCTGCCATGCGGGCGGCCCGGGTTCGATTCCCGGCCGATGCATTTTTTTTTTTTTTTTACAATTTTTAAAACTCATTTATATATTATACAAGAATGACATCCACGGCGCCAATTTATAATTGTAACGAATAGTATTTGAATAAAAGCATTTAATCGGGTAAAACCCGGGCGTTGCCAGGGTCATTCGTATATAATAATTGTATAAACGAATGCAAGACAAAATCACAGCGAATGTTTCTTTTTTTTAAGGCAATTTCTTTTTAAGGCAATTATAGTTATTTATCGTTAATTTTTGTTTCGATTTTATTGAAAAAAAAAACGATATGGTGCCTTTAAAAAATGATCTTTATTACTATGCAGTTTTCTATTTAGTCAATATACCTAAGTTCATGTTGCAAATGTAATTATCTCTATCGATTTAGTAGGTGAAATGCAAAAAAAAAAATCGACATGATGAAATCTTTATGAAAATTCACATTTTTATTTTTATATTTTCAAGACACACACAGTTTGGGGCGGGACGTTTCACAAGAGAGACATCCACGGCGCCAATTTATAATTGTAATGAATAGTATTTGAATTAAAACGTTTTTAAAATATATACGCACTCGGGTAAAAGCCGGGCGTTGCCCGGGCCATTCGTCTAGTATACCAAATATTTAACGATATCATCTTAAAGTTAGGGTATTTAAATCATTAAGTGGCTGGTACCTACTTGACCAGAATTATTTTTTTCAAATATCCCAAATGATAGGTACACAATTTGGATTATAGATTAGAAACACAAGGTAAATAAGACCAAATCTAAATATATAAATAGTGTGTGATATTTTGGTGACAACGCTGTTACTGTGTGTGAATGTTACACATTATTTATTTAAATTTGGTCTTATTATTATTGTGTTTCTAATATCCCAAGTATACATGGTACAGACCATGATAATCATGGTGGGTTGTAGTTAGCGACTGTCTTTTACTGTAAGTGCATCACAACATGTCTATGCATTTAGAAAGTGCAGTTTGACTTTTCCACTTACCAGTGTGCCATAGTGGGACTTACCAGAGGTACCCAGGCTATTTTGAATGGTGGCAGAACTGTGGTATCCGGGGAGTCAGGGCGGCAGTCTATGAGGGAGAGTCCGTCAAAGAGAGCGCCTTCGAGGTAGAGTCCGCTGATTTTTATCTCCGTAGGGGAGTCCTTGATGTCTTTGCCAGGCTGGGAGTTGAGGAGGTGAAAGTCATCCATAGCCAGGCTGTACATCCTGTACACACAACCTAGCTTAGTGCCATAACTTATTAATTATGTTGTATATATATTAATTATTTGTTACCACAGAGTGTGTGTAAGCTCACATGTAAATAGGGCGCTAACCGAAACAGAAAAAAGTTCCTTTGTTTCAATATTAGTTTCCCTTTTATATTTTGTTCTCTCTCTTGTAAATCAATAAATATAATGTTTAATTAATAATTATTGGAATCAGTTTCATTAAAAATTCTAAGCAAAGCCAACAAATGATGAGCCAATAATGTACCACATAGGACAACTTTCAGTTCCATGACAAGGAGATGCCTTAATGTAAATTTGAAGTTGACACACAACAGTACCTGGCTGTCTCCTGCCTGAAGGCATTGAGGAAGGTGTCTGGATGCAGCAGGTCTCCCAGGTCCACAGGGACTGAGTCAGGTCCCATGAGTCTCTGCTTTAAAGCTAGGTCCTGCCACTTCCTGAGAGAACTGGCGCGGTGGACCAAGGTCTGCATGTAGTGGACAGGGTCCTCTGGGCCTTCCCAGCGGGTCAGCCATGTCTCCGGAGTCTATGGACAGCCATGTGGGGATAACTTGATAACAGTAACTATTTGAAACATGCTGTGGTAAAATTTCTCATTCAGTACTTTATGTCTGAAGATGGTAACAACGCTGTTACCGAAACGTACACATACTATTTATTTATTTGGTCTTATTACCTTGTGTATATAATCTACTAGCCGAATGACCCGGGCAACGCCCGTGTTTTACCCGATTGAATGTTTTTATTCAAATACTATTTGTTACAATTATAAATTGGCACCTTAAATAAATGCATATATTAGTTAATAACTATAGCCTATGTGCCTTATCTGTCTATGTACTGTTGGCTTCCGTAGGCGTCTCTTACTGGGAAAAAGAAAGAGAGGATTCCATTTAGTTATTAACTAATATATGCATTTATTTAAGGAGCGACCCGCTCCAACACAATAGTTACAAAAACCAAAAAGCGAGTGGGGGGGGGGGGGGGCAAAGTCAAAAAACAAAGTGTCTCGCGTAGTGGCGGCGCCATCATAGCCACGTGATCGTAGCCAACCAATAGGAGAGCGTCATTCCAAAAAAAAAGCAAACGGTGACAGAGATGAAGAATTGACGACGCATGACGCTCGTAACTGTATATAGAATAATCCAAATTGTACCTTATCAGCTAATAATGTGGATAGATATCACACAGACAACACCAACATATCTGGAGTCTTGAAACAGAACGACAGAAAGAAATAAATAATATGCACCAAAAATCTATAGAATATAATGAAATTAATAATCGCATATGAACCCAGTGTAGATATAATATTTTATAAAGGCTCTGAATGATAACTAGAGATAATATTAGAACAAAGACAACAAGGAAGTTAGAATACCTTATTTCTGAGCAGATCCCTGGCACATTCTTCAGAATCTTTAGAGGCAGTCTCTGCCCCCTCCAATACCCTAGTGATAGAGTTGAAGGCGGCCTCCACAGCCTGTATCAGCTGGAAGGCTGAGAGTTGCTCAGAACGGAGGAAGTTGAGCAATGGAGAATCTCCTTCTTGTTCTTCACTTGGAAGTTTCCAGTCTTTTCCCTGGGAAGACAGCACAACATTGTTATAGCTATTTGTGAAAATGTTATAAACACAAGGTAATAAGACCAAATAAATAAATAGTGTGTGACGTTTCGATAACAGCGTTGTTACCATCTAGAGACAAAAGTACTTTTGTCTAAAGATGGTAACACAACGCTGTTATCGAAACGTCACACACTATTTATTTATTTGGATTTGGTCTTATTACCTTTTTTTTGGTTTCTGTGAAATAGTTATCTGATTCTGGTGTTGTTGCTTGACGCATGCATCTTTTGTGAGGATATCGTGTCTGATTTGATAATAGATGAATAAAAAGGACATTGTGAGGAGATCACCTTCATGAGAGATCTCCAGATGTTGATGAAGGGGTTGAGAGCGACGCCCCAACTCCTCTCTCCATGCAGCTGCTCCTCCTGATGTTGACTCCTTGAGGACTCCAGCAGTTTCAGCTGAGCCAGGGCTCTATTGCAGGAGGCTTTCTGCTCTGCTCTGTTCATGTTGGGGGGCAGTGCGAGGTACTCTGGGGTGTCTGGGGGAATCTTCTGGATGACATGAATATGATCCTGTACACAGTATCAAGTCATAGACTTATAGGATGAGCAGCGTTTGTACTCCATGTTAGGAGCAGCTGCACATGGCGTCTGTTCCTCATGTCAGAGGCGGCCATTTCTTTTGGAGCTAAGTCAGTGGCCTGCCACTGAGTAGTGCTCCCAGTCTTAATGACAAAGGCAAACGCATTCTACTTCACCCAGTGTGGAGATAAGAAAGAAGAAGAAGAAGTCATAGACAATTGTGCTTAGAGACTTTCTTATTAAACTAACAAAGAAAATAAAAAGACATCTCCTGATTATGCAACTTTAGTTACTGATGGCTTGCACCATCTGTTGGAATAAATATCAACTATTTGTTGATTTTTTGATTACTCCAGAATTATGGCAAAAATTATTACCCAAAATAATTGCCCGATTAAAAAAAATTCAATGAATAGTTGATATTTATTGTGACAGATGGCGTAAGCCAACAGCAACTTTTAGTTACACGTTCAGGAGTTGCCTTTTTATTTATTTATTCACCTGATGACAGTACAATTTCACTTTTGTACTGTTTTTTTTACTTTGACAAAAAGTTTTTAAATGAATAGAAATGAGACCATCTTTATTTAACGCCTGAGATAAGAGGATGCCAGCGGGCGACGCTGGCCTGGGACGCTGGGAATTCTGCGAGAAGCGGCGGCTGGCCAGCCGGCCTGCGCGCGCACTTTTCGAACACCGCCTGATGTCGCCGGCTGTTTACCGCGCGTCGCTACAACCTGCGGCGGTTCCTTCCATTATATAATACTCTAGGCGCTGGTGGAGTAAAAACTGTACTCCACCTGCCTCTTATAATTGTATGTAATTTTTGGACACTTATTAAAATATAAATTATTAATTTATAGTTCTCACTGCAGCTCGAACCTTTACCCTAACGCGGTAGAACATGGCGCAGTCGACATTCGGTTAATTATAGCCGTTTTTTAAGTGACAGCTCAGTGACAATTAGTAATCAAGATGCCCTCAAGAAGGAATCGCCGACCATCCCAAACCCCTCCAGAGAACCCTGCCTCGCCGACCAGCACCGACATCCTCAGGTCCATGGCCGCACTGTTGCAGCAGATGGCTACTCGGAATCCGACACCGACAGTCCCATTAGGAGCTCCTCCTCACCACGCCACAAAAATCATCCAGCTTCCTAAACTGGCTTCCCCGGAGGAGTTAACGATGTCTTTTTTCCGCGATTGGAAACAACGTTGGAACGACTACGTGGACGCCCAACAAGTAGCCACCTTCCCGCTATCCACACAGCAAGTGACTTTGCGTGCCGCCCTCCATTCCGAATGGACCATCCTTTGGCAATCAGGCCGCCTTCATATTTCTACCACCACCACCCTCGATGAAGCCGTGAATGCTCTCGAGGCCTACCTACGCAAGAAGCGAAACCCCCTCCTTGATCGGCAAGATTTTCATCGTAGGGACCAACAAACCGGAGAATCGGTGGATCGCTACTTCGCAGCCCTTAAAGCTCTTGATGACTCGTGTGCACATGAGCTGGATTTTAAGTGCAGCACATGCGGCGACCCGTGTATTACAATATGCACAAAAAGAGCTTGTGGGAAAACGTTTGCCCTTGCTGGTTATCAACAGCAACTCCGTATCCGTGACAGGTTAATATGTGGCCTGTTTGATAAAGACCTCCAACGAAAAGTACTGGCGGAGCAGTACAATTCCGACCTCTCCCTGGACCGAGTCCTCTCAATTTGCATCGCACATGAGAGTGCTACCGCCGTGGGCACGACTCTTTCACCCTCCCCAACCACCTCCCCCGAAGCCTTCATTGCAACCAGACTTGCACCATCAACCTACAAGCATCAACAAGCCAGCTCGTCTGAAACCTCACCTAAGGCCAACCGTTTCTTTCAGAAACCCTATGATCCTAATGACCCCTGCTCCGGATGTGGGGCGAACCCAAGACACCGCCGTGACCAGTGCCCAGCAAAAGACATAGAGTGTAACAAATGCGGCATCACCGGGCATTACGGAAGGGTTTGCCGACAACTGAAACGGAAACCCACAACCAAACCTAATATCCCGCCACCCCGCAACCAGAAACAATCAGTCCCAACCAGGACCCTCAAACACAGTTGTTGCAGCTGGAGTACGCAACGAACTCATAACCATTACGACCGATATCAACCATAAGTTACACCAAATCCGTTGGCTGGCGGACCCGGGGTCAGATCTGGATCTAATCCCAGAATCAGAATTCCTGTTACTGGATGAGCAGACCCGATCAGCACTCAACCCGAAGAACGTCCCTTGCGTAGGAGCCAACGGCATCAGCTTAAGTCCTTGTGGATCGTTCGTCGCGGCACTGCATCTCAACGGGAAAACATACAGTACTACCGTTGGAGTCTGCAAGCACCTGAACGCCCCTCTCTTGAGCAAGAGCGGATGCAAAGCCTTAGGACTTCTGCCGGATAACTGGCCCCATTCAATGATCGTCAATGCCATAACCAACGGACAAGTTCTAACGTTCCCGCCGACCCCGGTGAGAGCCAATGAGATCGATAAGCAGTCTATCCTTACCCATTATGCTAGAGCGTTCGATGACACAGTGTTAAAACCCATGCAAGGACCCCCCATGCCTATCGAACTAGTTAAAGATGCCGTTCCTTGCAAACGCTACCGGGCATACAACGTTCCCTTTCACTGGAGAGACCCCGTCAAAACTCAACTCGATACCATGTTGGCGAAAGGGATAATCGAACAGGTACCCGTCGGCGAAGCCATCGATTGGTGCCATCCTATGGTAGTCGTCCCGAAAAAAGGCTCATCAGAACCGTGCGTAACCGTGGACCTCACCGGACTGAACAAATACGTCCGACGACCCGCCTATCCAGTCAGGGTACCCCGCGAGGTTGTTGCTCGCATCCCACCAGGCATGCAGTTTTTCAGCACGCTAGATGCCCGTCACGGTTATTGGCAAGTCCCCCTCGATGAAAAGAGTAAAAAACTAACCACCTTCATCACACCATGAGGAAGTTACCGCTATTGTCGCATCGTGATGGGATTGTGTTCCGCCGGAGACGAGCACAACCGTCGTGGAGACGAAGCCCTATTTGGAATACAGAACGTAGAAAAAGTGGTAGAGGACATCATTATCTTCGATTCAGACTACAAAACACACGTCCAACGTGTTCGACAGGTCATTTCCCGGTGTCAGGAACATGGAATCACCCTCAACCAGAAGAAGTTCGTATTCGCTCAGCCAGAAGTCGACTGGTGCGGCTTCCGTATAAATTCTTCCGGTTACACACCTTCTCCACATTTGTACTCCGCTCTAAAGAATTTCCCGATACCAACCAACAAGACCGACGTGCGTTCCTTTAACGGCCTTGTTCAACAGTTTGAGGCCTTTTCCCATCATCTAACCGAGCTACCCGCGCCAATCCGATCACTTTTGTCAGCCAAAGCCGCCTTCGTTTGGGAGGACCCCCACCAGCGAGCTTTTGACGCAGTCATTCAAGAACTCTGCAGCTCACGCATCCTAGCACAGTTCTCCCCAGGACAACCCCTCCGCCTAGAAACGGACGCAGCACAGACCCAGGGACTAGGATATGCCCTTTATCAACAACAACCTGATAGTCAATGGAGACTTCTCCAGGTAGGATCCCGCAATGTGACTCCTGCAGAGTCCCGGTATAGCGCCACGGAAATTGAGTTATTAGCTGTCGTGTGGGCAGCCAAGAAATGCAAGTTATTTCTTATGGGATCTCATTTCGAACTTATAGTCGACCACCGTCCCCTTATTCCCATACTGAACTCCAAAACTCTGGACGAGATAGAAAACCCAAGGCTCCTCCGGCTAAAGGAAAAGCTGACTCCGTACCTCATTACGGCAGTTTGGCGTCCGGGAAAGAAACATACCGTTGTCGACGTGCTCTCTCGCCACCCATCCCCAGTTCCCGACGTTTACGATACCGATGATCATCCTGATTCTGATCCCGCACCTCTCATTGCCGCTGCAGTAGTAGACCCGGTCGACGGATCCAGGGTAATGGAGGATTCGTTAATACGACAAATCAGAGCAGCCGCAGAGCATGATGGAGAGTACAAACGTATACGCAATATCATCCCTCAAAAGATTCAACGTAAAGAAGACCTCGACGAAGATCTTCGCCCCTACTGGAGAGTATTGCACCAACTAAGCGTACGCGAAGAACTCGTTTTCTTAGGCTCTCGCCTACTCATCTCAACACCATTACGCTCAGAAGTGCTAAAAATACTCCATGCTTCGCATCAAGGCCAAGACCGGACTCTTCGACGCGCTGGCCAATCTGTCTTTTGGCCGAGCATCACTAATGACATCCGGAACGTAGTAAAAACGTGTGCCGAGTGTTCAGCCTATCTACCCTCGCAACAGAAAGAACCACTCTATTCCGACCCGCCGCCTAGCTACCCATTTCAACATGTTTCCTGCGACCTTTTTTCGCACGCTGGATACCAATATCTCGTTATGGTCGACCGCTTTTCAGGTTGGATCAACGTGACGCAATGTGGCAGAGCACCCACGTCCACCACGGTCATCCGTCACCTTCAAAAGTGGATGGCAGATTACGGCATCCCAGAGATACTCACATCCGACAATGGTCCCCAATTCTCCTCTCAAGAGTTTCGGAGTTGGACAAAGCGTTGGAACATCGAGCACTCCACCTCATCTCCACACTTTCCTCAATCAAATGGACTTGCCGAAGCGGCCGTAAAAGCGATAAAGTACCTAATCAGCAAGACCACCACCAATGGGAATCTCAAGTCCGACACATTTTTAGAAAGTTTGATGGAGTTCCGAAACACGCCCAAAGCAGAGGGACGAAGTCCAGCGCAGATTGTGTTTGGTGCGCTGACACGTACCAAGCTACCGCTTCACCGTAGTCAGTTTGCCAAGGAATGGAGAACAAGGATTTCAGAATGCGATCAACGAGCCCAGAACTTAAGGCAGAAAGCCCTCAAGCGATACAATCGCAACGCCAAGCCACTCTCACAATTGGAAGTGGGAGCAATAGTCCTTGTCCAGGATCACCGCACAAAACATTGGACCCTCCTTGCTGAGGTTCTCGAACAACTTCCACGCGGTCGCAGCTACCTCATCCGGACCGACGCCGGACGCCTTCTTCGCCGTAATCGCAGATTCTTACGACCTTTCGTGCCTCCACCGTACACCACCCCACCCAACTCAGCTCAACATCAGCAGACCTTATCCCCTCGAACCCGAGAACCGAACCCGCGTTATAGTAACTACGTTGGATCGGTCCCAAGTCCCAATCTCCAGGGGGGGCATGAGATAAGAGGATGCCAGCGGGCGACGCTGGCCTGGGACGCTGGGAATTCTGCGAGAAGCGGCGGCTGGCCAGCCGGCCTGCGCGCGCACCGGGGGCTGCGCGCGCACTTTTCGAACACCGCCTGATGTCGCCGGCTGTTTACCGCGCGTCGCTACAACCTGCGGCGGTTCCTTCCATTATATAATACTCTAGGCGCTGGTGGAGTAAAAACTGTACTCCACCTGCCTCTTATAATTGTATGTAATTTTTGGACACTTATTAAAATATAAATTATTAATTTATAGTTCTCACTGCAGCTCGAACCTTTACCCTAACGCGGTAGAACAACGCCTAACATGGGTGAGTTCTTAAGGATATGGCTCATCAAAGGGTCTTTCACAAATATGAGACAATATGGTGGCAAACTTACTTATCTCTATATATATAAAAGTCAATGTCTGTCTGTCTGTTTCGCGATAAACTCAAAAACTACTGAACCAATTTTTGCATGTCGCTTTTTATAAACCTGAGGAAAATTTTCGGCTGCATTTTGATTAGTATTTTTGGCTATTTCTTTTTTTTCATTTGAAGAACTTTTTTTTACGCGGACTAATCCGGAATGGAATGAATACCTAAATATGGCCATTTTTTAAGCATCGGTGGTTCAGTGGTAGAATGCTCGCCTGCCACGCGGGCGGCCCGGGTTCGATTCCCGGCCGATGCATTTTTTTTTTACAATTTTTAAAACTCATTTATATTATATACTAGACGTATGACCCGGCTTCGCCCGAGAATTCCCCCGATGGCTATTTCTTTTTTTTCATTTGAAAAACTTTTTTTTTTACGCGGAGTAATCCGGAATGGAATGAATACCCAAATATGGCCATTTTTTATAAGAATTGGTGGTTCAGTGGTTGAATGCTCGCCTGCCACGCGGGCGGCCCGGGTCCGATTCCCGGCGGATGCATTTTCTTTTTTACAATTTTTAAAACTCATTTATATTATATATAATATAAATATATATTATAATATAAACTATATTAATTAAATCAAATACCTAAACACTAATATAATACAATTTTTGCCATCACACACACTTTTTCCTGTAGTTTATGTGTTACTTCTGTATTGCTATTCTATGGCACTTCTAATATTTATTATTGATGTACTTTCAGTATGAAGGAAATTGCAATCGGGGGAATTCTCGGGCGAAGCCGGGTCATACGTCTAGTGTACATATAAACACAAGGTAATTAGACCAAATCCAATATAGAGAGGAAGGCTATAGAGAGATAGGCGCTATTTAGAGGGGGCACTATAGACAGGTTTATAAATAATGAGAAAATTTTTGTAGTTTTAAATGATTTTCACAATTTGAATCATGAAACAAAGCTCAATTACCCGGAGGTGATATGTGGAAGGAAAGCCCACAGAGGCAAACGGCTCAGCCACCTTCCACTTGAGGTTCAGAGCATCAGGATGGAGTAACTTCTCCACTAGAGACATCAGAACCTGGAGGTCCACATTCCGGTCCACCTTGCCTCCATACACCAGGGTCTCAAATAGTCCGTGGATGAACCTCCATTTGCCTCCGTTGTAACCTGCGCAGCATGAACTATATACATATTATAAATAAAAATATTTTCCTGCTGATTTTGAAATATTAGAGTTATAGAATTATTAGTTGTTGCTTGATTTTAGTATTCATGAGTATGTTACGATATTGTTCTGCAGTCATGGCAATAATAATAATAGTCTTGATCAGAGATTTCTTTAATTGAGCTAAGGAATATATAAGAACAGAATTTGATTAAAGTACTGACTGGCTTAAGGCAGAATCTAAAAAATGAAAAAACTTATTTACATAATGTACAAAAGTTTTGAGCCGGCCATCAGGAAATAACAACAATGAGTTTTTATAGGGGAAGAGTGAACTCTGGCGGTCGATTTAGCAGAGTATTTGAATCTATGAAAATATGATTTTAAATAAAATATTTTAATATAACATACACATGGTACAGTTTGGAATGGTTCAATAGGTATTGCCATGGTCTGAAAGAATGATTTACACAATCAATACTATAGTCAATGAAACATATAAATAAATAAAATACCAGGCCCTCCCATCAATTTTTCTTTGCAGTAAGGGCAGTAGATATTATTTAATTTTTTAAAAAATCATACGCGTTTATAATAGTTTCGAATTTTGATAAATATAAATAATTTTGTTTTTTTTATGCCTTTCCATTATCCATCTTAGGTTTGCTATTGGATCTCTTGTCCGACTACCTCTTCTCATACCTGCTTGTTCTGGTGGTAATTCACTATATATATAGAGTTCTATTATTTTCTTTATTATTTTGAGAAGTATTTTACTTATGTGTGGGATAATGGTTCTTTAGTTGCTGCAGATATTTGGGTTTCCTTTTCTTGTGGATTGATAGGGATATTGATTTTGTTTCCATTTGGTTGACCATTTCCCCATCTCTTCATGTTCTGATATAGTTCTCTGATGATATTTAAGGCTTCCTCTCCTGAGGATTATTACATCAATTGTCATCTATTCCTAAGGGATTTTCTGTTGCTGATTTCATTGAGAGCCTAATTTATTTCGCATTTTGTTAAAATAGGTTCTTTTTCATAATCTTTGCATACCATGTTTCTTCATTTATTACTTTTCATAAAGTTTCTCTATGTAATAAGGCACAATTTGGATTATAGATTATAAACACAAGGTGATATGACCAAATCCAAATAAATAAATAGTGTGTGAAATTTCGATAACAGCGTTGTTACCATGCTGATTCAGCACTTTTGTCTGAAGATGGTAACAATGTTGTTATCGAAATGTCACACACTATTTATTTATTTGGTTTTGGTCTTATTACCTTGTTTCTCTATGTAGTTTTCCACCTCTCTCTTATTTCTTTTCCTATTTTGAGATTTTTCCCATCTTCATTCTTTATCATTTCTATTCTAGGTTTAAATCTGCCTGAGATTTCCTTAGTTATCTTGAACAGATCTCTTATTTTCTTTCCTTTGTTGGTTTCTTCAATTTTGCTAAATTCCTGATTAAGAAATGACTTATCTTTCCTTGATTGGCTATGAAAATCTGCATTATAGTTTACCCACTTATTCCTATTTCTTATATAATTTTTCATTTCCCTTTCTATTGCTTCATTAATTGCTTCTTTTGAGAGCCATTTAGATTGTTTTTATCATGTAATCTTTGATTAGAATTGCCATATGTATCTAAAACCTTTCACTAAAGGACAATACCTAGTTGCAGAACAGCTAATTATTAACGATAAGGCACAATATGGATTATAGATTATAAACACAAGGTAATAAGACCAAATCCAAATAAATAAATAGTGTGTACACACTAATTATTTATTTGGATTTGGTCTTATTACCTTGTGTTTAGCTAATTATTAAAAAAATGGTAATTTTGGCAATGAAAACTGTCCTTTGTAGAGAGGATGTCTGCACATGGAGGTTTTACTGTATATATATTTGATGATGATACAAGTAGATGATGATATAGAGACAAAGATATTAAAGATATTCCAATTAAAGTGTTCTCAGCACACATTGTTATTATTTATTACAATTATTGCAGAAATCTACACGTTGCATATACAGTGCATAAGATCTCCTTTTCCAACTTACCCTCTGTGATGTACTTATCCAAAATTTTGACTCCCGTTGAAAAATCAGCATGGCCAAATTCATAGAATTTTGTCCAAGCCTAGAAAACCAAACATTATCACCAATTTTACAGGTGCACTGGAGTGATAACACAAAATGTGCATTGTTTGATAATTTTAATGCATTTGAAAAAAAAGATAGATGTTACTTTAGGTACAGTAACGGTTTATTAGCATCAGAAAAAAAAAAGACCTTACAAGTTGCTAAGCCAAACCTCCTTTGGAACCTTTATCAATTCTATTTATTGAAAAAATAAAGATACTTCGGCCAGTAAATCTTTTTATTACCTCGACGTTTCGACAAAAATCTTTTGTCCTCATCAGGAGCAAACAAAAATTAAGACATTTAGCAAGGCGTTAAAAATTATTCTAATCGCGATATATCGCGTGAGAACGCCCTTGGAACCTTAGAATGATTTTTAAAGCCTTGGCAAATGTCTTAATTTTTGTTTGCTCCTGACGAGATTAAAAGATTTTTGTTGAAACATCGAGACAATAAAAAGATTTACTGGCCGAAGTATCTTTATTTTCAAGAAATTTGAACGCCGGCCTCTATCTTTATGATGCTTCAATTTACATACTACAGTGTACCTTTGAACAACAATTTATTTCTCCAGTATGCACCATTCATTTTATGCAAACTCTACATGCTACACCTCACTCAAACTATCTACAAATGGTCTAGATGGTCATTTCATTTGGAGCTAAGTCGGCCTGCCACTGAGTAGTGCTCCCAGTCTTAATGACAGATGCATTCTTCTTCAGAGATAAGAAAGAAGAAGACAAATGGTCTATGATACAAGGTTATCGGAAGGTTCGTGGATGGCTTTTCTTGATTTATCAAGAAATTGGGTTGGCCAAATATCAGGGAACAGGGTAAATCAATGAATAGTTGATTTCTGTTCCACCAGATGGGGTTCTGCCTTCTGTAAAGCACATGTGCTCCTGGTCAGGATATGCCATTTTCATTTTTGATTTCAACACCTGATCTTTTTATCTTTCATTTTTTTCAAGGTTATATATGTTACATGGTTGTTCTATATGGTGTAAGATAAACATGTGATGGATAGAATCCTATTAATGATAAAGCACAATTTGGATTATAGATTATAGCTACTAGGTAATAAGACCTAATCCAAATAAATTAATGGTGTGTGACGTTTCAGTAACAGCGTTGTTACCATCTTCAGACAAAAGTACTGAATGAGAAATTTTTTACCACACCATGGTTTAAATAGTTACTATTACTATCTTGTTTACACACTTGATAACAGTAACTATTACTATCTTGTTTACACACTTGATAACAGTAACTATTTAAACCATTGTTGTTGTTTCTTATCCCCTTGTGTAAAGATTACACGAATTCCATGAGTTCATGATCTCATGGAATGGGGTGTAGGGGTGCAGCTTTCGTTGATCATGACACCATGATCCAGGCACACTTTGGTGAAAGTCTGACTTTGCCTGTAGTTTGAGGCCGTTCCTAACATGGAAGCCTTTGCTGCCGACTCTAACATGAGTACAGACGCAGCTCCTCCGTATCCCTGGAGTGGGACACTTGCTGAGGTCCATCAACTGGATCAGTTGAAGTCAGGATTTTTAAAGAGGTCTACTCCTCTTCTAACAATGCTGCTGTTGGTCCGCGACTGCTTATTTGTCAGAGTTATTCTGCTTGTTTCGCAGCTGGCCTTCATATCTGAAGGTCGTTCCCCTATCCGCCACCTGGGGACGCGCCCTATAGCAGTCAGCTCTGCCAAGGGATTTAAACCATGCTGTGGTAATGTATTAAGTGTTAATATTTATTTGGATTAGCTCTTATTTCCTTGTAGAATCCTATTAACTGGGCTGTATTTTTGATGTTAAACGTTATCAAATGTTCCTTAGAGACTTCTTGTCTATTTATTTTATACTTAACTTGTCTATTATTTTATACTTGACACCTATTTTTTCATTTGATATATAGAGAAAGTAAAAATGCTAAATTTATTGTATTATACAGTAGAACAACATCCATGGGAGGACAACTTTTTACAAAGGACAGTTTTCATCACCAAAATTACCACTTTGACCAATTAGCAACTCTCTGGTAAGAGGACACCTCTATCTAAAAAATACTTTGGCTCTGTAACTGGATGTTGTCTCTAAAAAGAGAGAGATTAAACTGTATGAGCAATTTAGTTGAGATGTGTAATAGAAGTTAAATCATCAGATTATGGATAAGAAGATTCTAGGTTCCAATCATGACAGGCTTTTTAATATTACAAGAAAATAAGACCTAATCCAAATAATTTATTAGTGTGTGCGGTTTTCTGTTGCCAAAACGTCACACACTAATAAATTATTGTCACTGGCATTGTCACCATCAAACAAAAGAATACATTTTTTCATTCATTTGTCTGATGATGGTGACAATGTTGTTGCCGAAACATCACACACTAATAAATTATATAGATTAGGTCTTATTTTCTTGTATTATAATCTATAATCCAAATTGTACTTTATCGGGCTTTTTAATAGTTATAAGGCAATCTCTCAAAAGATAATTTGATGACACAATGACATGGCAACTGCTTATCTTGAAGATAGAGGTGGTCATATTCTTAAAAATAAAAGAGATACTTCAGACAGAAATCTTTTGTCCTTGTCAGGAAAAAATTAAAATTAAAGCATTTAAAAAAGTGTTGTAACATCTTTTCTGACCAAAGTGTCTCATATTTCAAAGAATTACTGTTGCTGATTTATAGAAAAAGGAAGTATACACCTATCCCCCGATTTACACGGTAAATACGTTCCTGAGAAAAACGTGTAAATCGAAAATTAAAAATTTTTTAAAATTAGAAATACAGACACAGTGTGTGTGTGCAGCAAGTCAGCACATAAGCTCGGGATTCCTCGTGAGATGTGTACACAGCGCATGTGTTCAATCACAGTAGCATTTAGTATAGTACGATTAAAATAAAAAAAAAAAACTTATTTGGAAAACTGTGTAAAAGCGAAAACGTGTAAAACAAGTACCGTGTAAATCGGGGGATAGGTGTATGGCAAATATATGTGCTTCATATTAGATGGGTGCATAAAATAAATTTAAAATGTAATTCCAAATTGTAAATTATCTCTATAAAGGACAACATCTAGTTTCAGAGCCAAAGTGTCCTTTAGGGAGAGGTGTTTTCTTACCAAAGAGAAGCTAATTGATAAAAAATGGTAATTTTTGTGATGAAAACTTCTTTTGTAGAGAGGCATTCTCTAGCTGGAGTGTCCACTCATGGAGGCCCTGCTGTATTACCCCTCTTCTTCTTTCTTATCTCCACTCAATCATATTGGGGTATCAAGCTTGTTTGATAACCATCATGACTGGGTGAAGTAGAATGCCTTTGTCATTAAGACTGGGAGCACTACTCAGTGGCAGGCCGACTTAGCTCCAAAAGAAATGGCCGCCTCAGACATGAGGAACAGACGCCATGTGCAGCTGCTCCTAACAATGGAGTACAAGCACTGCTCATCCTGTATCCCTGGATTAGGAGCCCTAACAGGGTACTATCAGCCAGGCCAGCTGAACCCAGGTTTTTTAGTGAGCTTGTTACTGCTCCCCCTCCTCCTTTTTCATCCGGGCTTGGGACCAGCAAAGGCGGAGTTATGTATTACCCCTAAAGAGCCTGAATGCCTCCAAATGATTCTAAATCCATTATTGTTTCTCCAGAATGCTTCAGCTGTCTCTGGAGGAGAGGGGGGATAAAAACAATTGTTTCATATATCTCCAATAAACTCGAGATGCACACACAACATACACAAAAAAAAGAAGAAAGATTCAACCTACCTGTGGTATAAAATTCCTACGTTCTTGAAGAATGGCGTGCAACCATGCAAGAGAGAACATGGCCCGAGCTCTGATCTTGTTGCTTCCTCGAGACATGAACTCCGTGTTCCAGGATTCATAGGTCCTCTGCATGTTCCTCTTGATCCCTGGTGGAGGCTGGAACACATTGGGAAGAATTATGGGACCCATGTGTGTTGAACATTAACCCAGTGCTCTACTCAACCTTTATATATACCTATGGGACACTTACATATATCACAATATTAGGCAAAGTCAGACTTTCACTAAAGTGTGCCTGGATCATAGTGCTATGATCAACGAAAGCTGCACCCTTACACCCCATTCCATGAGATCAAATGACCTTTGGGAGAGGCCACTGCTTATCATAAAACAGCTCGAGGAGCATGAACTCATGGAATTCGTGTAATCTTTACACAAGGGGGTAAGAAACAACAACAATATTATGCTTGAATATACAATAGAACCTCACTGAGAAGACACCTCTTTAATGGAGTTTTCATTGCCAAGATGACCACTTTTACCAGTTAACAGCTCTCTGGTAAGAGGACATTTCTCTCCCTAAAGGATACTTTGGCTCTGTAACTGGCTGTTGTCTTTTACAGAAAGGTTCTACTGTATATTAATTTAACAAATATAATATAATTAAATTGGCGAAACCGCTGGGAGGGTTCACCACTGATGAGCCAAGCCCTCCCAATATATTTTTTCATCGCAGTAAGGGCAATAGAAGTTTGTATTATGAATTAAAGAAACATTCGTGCTTTTAAATCCTTTCATTTTATAATATAATTAGTTGAGTAATTAATCCTGTAAAAGAACACCTCTCCCTAAACAACATTTGAAAGCAACTAGGTGTACTTTAACACCATACAACATCAACACTGTTACTTACAACTCTAATTATTTAATTTTTATTTTTACAATAAGCAACTGATAATCAGGTTTGACAAGGGGTGACAAAACTATTTTTATACTGTTAGCGCACCAAATATCTACATATTCATTCATAGGAAAGTTGAACCAACCAAAAAATACTACTTTATGACAATTTCAAATGATCCAACACCAATTGAATTAGCATTCAGAGACTCACCTCAAAGACAATCTTCTTACAGAAACTGAGGAGCAGTGGGGAGATGCCGGGGTTGGGCTCTGTGGTTAGCCAGAGCCGGAAGGTGGGGTCCTCCAGGCTGACAGCACTCACCAACTCCTGGCTCATCATACAAGGTGGGATTGGAGTAAAGGACCACACAGGTGGGAGAGTCTATGGCTTGGAATAAGGACCACACAGGTGGGAGAGTCTATGGCTTGGAATAAGGACCACACAGGTGGGAGAGTAGTCTATGGATTGAAGTAAAGGATCACATAGGTGAGAGTCTATGGGTTGAATTAGCCCAATACATGTTAGAACAGCCACCTGTTCAGTTGGACAAAGGATGTAACTGATGAGGAGCAAGATGACTTTAGGGCTGAAGTAAATATAGAGATTAACATAAAGATAGAGGCTGCCTGGCCGGTATTTTCATAATTCTTGAAAATAAAGATACTTCGGCTAGTAAATTTTTTTAATTACCTCGACGTTTCGACAAAAATCTTTTGTTTTCATCCTCCTTCTATAGAATAATTTTTAACGCCAAATGTTTTAATGTTTGTTTGCTCCTGACGAGGACAAATTCTTGCAAAAGTTCAACCCCACCAGCGAGTGCAAGTAACCAAACGGGGCTCTGGCACATTTGTAAGTGCAAAGTCGAACTGCTTTTCACTTGTGTAGACATGTGGTGCACTTACAGTAAAAGCAGTCACCTACTTCTACCCACCATGATTATCATGGCCTGTACCACGTGTACTAGGGATAAGCAAAAAAAAAAAGATTTACTGGCGAAGTATCTTTATTTTCAAGATAGAGATTAAAGACAAAAAAGATGTATCCTAACAGTGTACATAAGCTTTTTAGATGACACTCTGCCATCTAGTGAAATAAAAATTAACAAAATGTTGATTTAGACTCGCTCCACAATATTTAGCCAACATACTACTTGATAATTCAAGAAAAGCCAACCATGAATGCATTTCAGGCTGTCATCCCTCATCAACCTGGTGCAGACTGTACCTCAATGATCAATTATTTTTTTCATATGTTCAACATATTGATGAGACAAAGGTGAGGATGTACTACTCAGATGGTTTATTTGGTGAAGAGCTGGGCTTATGGTCCAGTTCAGGAAGGTCATGATGTTCTTGGTCTCGCCAAGCCGGTTATAGGAGGGGTTGGAGCTGTAGCTGGACATTCTAATCGGCGGGTCGAAATCCAAATAGGACGAAGATTAATTTATAACTTTGCCGCAGTGGGGGGGCCCGAGTCCGACTTCCAAGTCGTTCCGCCAAGAGATTAACACCACAGAGTCCGTACGTCTCTTGACCTCACGGACAATACAGCAGCTCATTTTGTCTCATCTCTAATTGTAAATACGCTGCTGTATCACCTCATAAGCATAAATAAATAAATAATTAATTTATAATTGGTACATTGTATTTAACAAAATGCTGCGAAACGGTGGTCAATGGTCAAATACAATTTAACCTCATCCTCTCTGTGGTGCCAATTTCTCTGATAAGTAATTAGTTAAACAAAAATTAAAATAATTTGTACTGCTTCCGTGTACCATCGGTCGGCTACTTGTTGACACACAACAATATATTGGCAAACTTGGCCTTAAATACCCATTTCTTGATTTCTCAGGAAGCCTCTAGAACCAAATTTTTGATCATTTAGGTACAGTCTGCACTACACTGACCAGGGCCAACACCCAGAAACATGTACGTGGTTGGCTTTTCTTGTTTTATAAGGAAAATGGCCAAATATTACGTCACAAACCTTAATCAAAGTTTAATTGATTTATGTTCCATTAGATAGCACTCTCTCTGCCATGTGAGAAGTCAGGAGATATGCCTATTTTAATATATATAATTGAACCATTTTTATTTTCAAATAAAATACATTTTTTACTGTTATTGGCAAAACCGCTGGGCAGAGGGTTCACCACTGATGAGCCAAGTTCTCCCAATTTTTTTGTTTATAATAGTTAAGAACAGTAGAAAGTTTATTTTTATTTGAATAAGGAAAATTTGTGTTGAAAAAGAGAGAAGTTATAGGGGATATTGATTTTAATAAATATCCTTTATAATATGATAAGGGACAATTTCAATAATAATATCAGTGATCACAAGGTAAAAAGACCAAATAAATAAATAAATAGTGTGTGACGTTTCGGTAACAGCGTTATTACCATCTTCAGACAAAAGTCAGATATAGTCATAATCATGAATAAATTATCTAATTTTAATTTTACAATTAATAAAGAAAAATCTCAGTTTTTTGTTGATGAAATCAATTATTTGGGACATAAAATAAATAAAAATGGAATCTATACCCTTGAGGATAAATTGGACAGTATAAAAAAAATGTCCTAGACCGAGTAACATTTCAGAATTGAAATCTTTCTTGGGCATGCTGTCATTTTACAGTAAATTTGTTAAAAATTTATTCATACATGCAAATCCTTTATTCTCTTTATTAAAAATAAGTTTATATTTTTCTTCTTTAAAAATATTTACGTAAAAGCAATTTAACAAAACAAATTTAATCCAAAATTAAACAATCTTAATTTACATATCTCTCAACAGAATGTGTTTACTCTAGTCTCTAGTTAAAACCCAATAAATAAATATATACACAATTTAATTATTTTTATACGTCTGCGTAACTCTAAGTCCATTTACATCAAAAATGGTTGAATTAGAGAGGTTATACTGTATCAATGGGAGATTGTTGTCTCTACACTCTGCACCAAACTGTCTTACATTGAAGGTTATACCCTGAGATTAAACAAGAACAAAGTATCTTTGCACAGATGGTCTTAAAAATGATGGTAAAAAGAGAAAAGAAAGACTCTCACATTCAGTAAGTCCTTGATCCAGAAAGTCACCAGGTGGAGGTTGGTCAGACATAACCAGCCGCCTTGGACTCTGAACTTCTTTAGCAGTTGCAAGGCTTCCTCTAGCTGGTCCTGGCCCAGGGAAATCTGGAACAGTCAGGTGAGGTAAGGCTGCTCCTGTATGAATGATGGGACAATCTTATTATGAACAAGAATTTGTACAAATGAATCCACCAATTGGACAAGCTTATTGTAAACAAGTTGCTTTTCACATGTGTGGACATGTGGTGCACTTACAGTAAAAGCAGTCGCCTACTTCTACCCACCATGATTATCATGGCCTGTACCACGTGTACTAGGAATAAGCAAAAAAAAAAATTGTAAACAAGAATGATAAAGCACAATTTGGATTATAGATTATGATACAAGAAAATAAGACCTAATCCAAATAATTGAATAGTGTGTGATGTTTTGATACACGAAACGTCACACACTATTAAATTATTTAGATTAGGTCTTTTTTTCTTGTATTGTAAACATGAAGTTGTAGAGCTGCATCAACCAATCTTCAACCTCCCTGATATACTAAAATTTGAGTGACTCACTGCCACTTCCTCAGCCCAACTTCTCTAGTTCAATATCCCAAAGAAACAGTTGTTAGGTAGATTTAAGGTTGGTGTAGAATTTTAGTTGGTAACTATCAATTCATGACAAAATTCATACTGCTAGCAGTCCACTTTCTAGGACATTTTTTTTGTTAACACTTGAAGTGATGTTGAATCATAGCCATTTAAATTAAAGTAAATAGGCTGATTGGGATTCATAATGACTGAATTATAGTAAATATTCAATTATAGTCGGTTGAATTGAAAAGAGTAATTTGAGAGGCAAATGATTGAAAATCGAATAATTGGTTGAATATAAATAAATATTCATTTATAGTTATTCAAATTAAAAGTGTTACACTGTAGAAATATATGAACACTTTGCATGTATTTCTGAAAACACCATGCACCTATATATAAGTTGAAATTAGAATTACAGAACAATTAGCCTGTAAAGAATGTTGCTGTTAATCACTGTAAGGTCAGGAGAATAAAGTGGAAAAAGATGAGTCGATTTAAAAAAGAAAATACAGTAAAACCCCTCTATAGTGAACCCCAATGGGACAGAGCTTTTGGTTCACTATAGCCACGGTTTGGCCATTTTTTTTACTTTTCAAAATTTTTAGACCGTATAATTAAAGGACACTGGAAGAGGCTGCCTCTTAATAGTGGTCACTTTGTTTTAATTCCCTTAATTGACCAATTTCCTTATATTAATACTAAATAATAATAGAAATCATTAGATGATAGGTTCTTCTTGTCAATTAGCATACATGTACCTCTATGTCTAATTTAAAAATCAAGACAAATCCTAGGCAAAGTTTTATTAAATATATATTCAAAGATATAAAATGATTTTAAAACATCATTATCACATTATATAATACAATGTTTATTTGGAAAAATGGCTCTAACACCATGTTGCTTCAAAGCATTCTTCAAGCATTGCACCATTCAAATAAAGTTAGCGTTTTACTTCCATTTCATTTTCTCACATATTCTTCTAGGTCTAGATTTCATTTTTTTTAACCTGTCATGCAAAACATTGCTGACTTTAAAATCACCATAGTTAATGCCATAAAAATAATTTTTGTTTCATCACGGGACCGTTTATTTGAACTTTTTTTTTTTTAAGTTCTAAAACGTACGATCGCGATCGCGGCAAAAGTTGAGGTTGATTCCTCTTTGTAACAATTTTTAATGGCCCTATATTTTATCTTTTATAGTATAAAATTTATATTCTCTTATTTTAATTTGTTCTTAACATTTTGCCTGTGTTGTTTCACTTTGAAAAGTTCTGAAAATGGCCCTTTTTTTAAAGAAATAACGCTTTTGTTTTTAAAATGCCTTTGTTTTCTTCATTTTGGAAGCCATTTGCATTTTTTATATTTCAAATTTAATGGATGCAAATATATTCTATTTAATAAAAAGTAATTTGTGTTAAAATTTATACAACATACAGCAAAAATAAAGTGCAAAAATCAAAACAAACAATGCCGCTAAATTTATTGTTTTGAAATCGCGATCCGCGAGCTGAAATATGCTCAAAATTTTGTTGTTTTAATTTTTTTTAAAATTACAATTCTAAGTTCGTTATAAGCATAGTATTTTAAATAGATTTTATTATTTTGGGAGCGAAAATAGGTTCGTTATAGGGGTAGTTTGCTATTCTAAAAATCGCAAAGTTCGTTATAACGATGGTATTTTTAATGGAATGGAATTGGGAATCGGCGTGGGTTCGTTATAAGGGAAGGTTCGTTATATCCAGGGTTCGTATTAGCAGGGTTTTACTGTATATATATTTTTTAATAATCAGCTTCCAACCATAAATTGATTTCCCAACAAAAAGTGAAAACTTTAGGTGAACAACCAGCTTTCTGTAAAAGGACTGGAATGCCATTACATCAACTTACAGTTCTTTATAATGATCACTTTTCCATGCTGTGTGTATAATGCATGAATGCAGTACCTGGGTATAAGGTATGTGATGAGCTGAGGCCATATCCCTGAGCTCCATCGAGGGATCAGCTCCGTTGGTTGTGATGAAAAGGATGGGTGGGGATTTCTCCTGCTCTGCCTCCCCAATTCCTCCAAGTTTCTTGAAGTTGGCATTGGGAATGGACAGTGAGGCTAACTCTGTTTCACACAACTTACCGATTAGATTTATATTTTCAACAATTTTATGGACATTTGTCAAAAGCAATGCATAGACACAACTTTTCTAGGACATTTTGTTGTCAACACTTAAGGGAGTGTTGTATTAAGGTCTGTGTTGAATTAGTGAAAAACAAAAAGATTGCCAATCTTTACCGCCATATCACCTAATTTAAATAATACAGCAGATTTCTGAAAATAAGTTTCTTTTCATTTTTATTAATGCAATCTCAAGCTTTTGAGCATCTCTGCCCGTCAACGGGGGTACATAAATGAATAATAATAATAACTGAAGTTTATCTGAAGATGATCTTTCGGACTCTAGGCAGAGAGGGAGGTGGATTACCTAAGGAGTGAGAGATGAACTCTGACATGGACTCCTTTAGTCCCTCAGGGTAGAAGTGCTGGGTCACCAGGACCCTTTGGAAAGGACTAAGGGACTTAGGGAGGCTCCAGTTGGGACTTCCTGGATCCTCCAGCTTCAGGGACTTGTAGAGCTCCGGGAAAGTGTCCTGGACAACCTCAGCACATTAGTGTATACTGAGTGTACCCTGTAAGGGCTCCTGATCCTGGGATACAGGATGAGCAGTGTTTGTACTCCATGTTAGGAGCAGCTGGACATGGCGTCTGTTCCTCATGTCAGAGGCGGCCATTTCTTTTGAAGCTAAGTTGGCCTGCCACTGGGTAGTGCTCCCAGTCTTAATGACAAAGGCAGATGCATTCTACTTCACCCGATCATGATGGTTGTCAATTTCAAGCTTGACACCCTAATATGATTGAGTGAAGATAAGAAAGAAGAAGAAGAAGTGTATACTGAGACAACGCACAAGCTAGAACATTAGCTCATTGCAGGGAACAGAAAAACTTGAAATTCTCTAAGCACAGAAAAAAGACAATCTCTTTTAATTCAACGTGGAAGGAATAGCTGAATTTTGGAGTAAAGTTAAAATTAACACTTGCAATTTGATTATTGTAATCTAGGAAGAGACAAACATATTTGCATATTTTTTAAATATACCAATTTATAATGTATTTCTAGATATCTCTGCTTCTTTCATGGTGCTTTTGTGCAAATGAATTATGTTGAATTCGAACAGTGTGGATAATCACAATAAATGAGTGTGAATTAAAAATAATGATTTATCTCATAAATTTACATAAAAACACTTCTTAATTAAAACAATTAATAATTTAGACTACAATATTTCTTTCTCTTTCCACAAGTGTATCTTAATTTCTATGCAAGAGATGAGTGTAATAAGAGCATATTTACATATACCTTATATATACATATTTACATACTTTATATATATAGTTACACACCTTAAAGATGGCTATATCCAGAGCCTTGCTGGGATCCACCCAGGATGGAAGCTCCTTAAGCACAAGTTCTGGGTTCAGAGCTTCTTTAGCTGGGACAAGGCCAAGGAACAGCTCCCATTCCTGGAAGACAAGTCCAGGTCAATACTTAGGTCTACATAGGTCCAGATTATGAAGTCAACCTTATATAGAAGGGTTAATTGTAACTCCATATACTATCCAACTTCTTTAATTCAACACCCAATAGTTGATAAAAGTAGATAGAACATATCCTCTTTAATTCAACACTTACATTCATTCAACCAATTTTCACTTACATCCCCCAATTATCTTATTTACTTCTCTTCTTCTTTCTTATCACCACTAAAGAAGAAGATGTCTGTAGAGCTTGAGAATGGTGTCTACTGATGATGAGTAGAGCTAATCAAAAGAGATTTGACATCCAGCCTATTTATTTGATATAACCAACTATAATTCAACACTTACTTAAAATCAAACAATTTTAACTTACCAATCAGCCTATTAACTTTATAACAGACCATAATTAGACACTTACTTTACTTCTACCAATTTTTCACTTACCAATCAACCTATTTACATCAATCTATCTGACTATATAAATTCAATATAAACTTTAATTCATTCAAATATTCTGGTTCCTTGGAGGGAGTGTTGACATTTGAACACTTTTATTGACATCTTGTCAATTAGGCTTTAAAAAATGAATGAAGAATAATGAGAATATTTACAATGATTTATGAGTGAGGAAGGCTTCACCATCTTGATAGGGTCCTCCTTCAGACCAAGAGGGGATCTTCTTTGACCAAAAAGATGTTCAAAGTGAGACTCAATCCAAGGTACTGATTGTCTAGAAGCTACATTTTATACCACTGCACCAGTTTACAGTTGGGGGGAATGTTAAGTTAAAGAAGCTGGAGAACTGTACTCTAAGAAAGAGTAGATATGGGCAGAGAGGTTTGTTACATTGTCCTGGAAGGCGGCAGGTGCCAGACCATGGGCCAGATGTAGGGAGAAGGCCAGACGATCATCCTTGAAGACGGCCCGGCCAACCTCATAGTAGATAAGGTAGAGGAAGTGTTTCCTTAGTTCATTCACCAACTCTGGGGTGTCATCATCTGACTTCTGAGGCAACCACATCATCACACAGTTATTAATAAGGCACAATTTGGATTATAGATTATAAACACAAGGTAATAAGACCAAATCCAAATAAATAAATAGTGTGTGACGTTTCAGTAACAGCGTTGTTACCATCTTCAGACAAAAGTACTGAATGAGAAATTTTACCACAGCATGTTTTAAATAGTTACTGTTATCAAGTGACTTGAACAGCGCTGTTACAAAAACATCACATACTATTTATTTATATTTGGTCTTATTACCTGGTAGTTCTAATCTATCATCCAAATTATGCCTTATTATTCAGGGTACATGCTGTTTACTAATTAGGCCTATATACATGAAGCTAGTTTTGTATTTACATATTGCCTTTTTTTCTCAAGAGACAGATAATTAAAAAAAAAAGAACAAATATTTTATATTGTAGCATAGTTTATATTTATCCTATGCCAGAGTTTAACGAAATTTTAAGTTTTAAATATTTCTAGATTTATTTGCATAGATTGGTTGGGATTTTCATTGTTATGTAAAAGTGTGAATGTTCAATTTTAGGATAGTAGACCATTGATGCATTGAAGAATAAAAGCCATATAGAAATGAAAAGGTCATGTAGAAGTGAGGAAGTCAGGCAGGAATGAAATGGGCTAAACAAATTGATAAGGCACAATTTGGATTATAGATTATAAACACAAGGTAATAAGACCAAATCCAAATAAATAAATAGTGTGTGACGTTTCGGTAACAGCATTATTTTATCTGAAGATGGTAACAAAGCTGTTACCTAAACGTCACAAACTATTTATTTATTTGGATTTGGTCTTTTTACCTTGGGTTAAACAAAAAAAAATTACATAAAAAAAAAGGGAAGTTGCAAGGGTAGGTTGAACTCACTGAGGTGGGCTTCATGACCATCTCATAGATCCTGAAAAAAGAGTCGAGGTTGAAGCGATACATGTGGTTGAGGTTGGCCAGCTCTTGTACTACAAAGTAGACCTCGCTGGCGAAGTAGGCCGCAGGGCGGTAGACATCTTGTTCCTGGGCACCAACACAATCTGTGGATTAGAAATGGTACTGTATGGGTGTTTTAAGGCTACATTTAAGTGTCCCATTGTTGATAAAAAGCACAATTTGGATTATAGATTATAATAAAAGAAAATAAGACCTAATCCAAATAATTTATTAGTGTGTGACATTTCGGCAACAACAACTCTCATTTATTCTTTTGTCTGATGATGGTGACAATGTTGTTGCCGAAACATCACACACTAATAAATTATTTGGATTAGGTCTTATTTTCTTTTTTGTGTCACATTGTTGTTATGTATATCAAAAGAATCCTCTAATGCAAAATGCTGTCTCCAAAATCCAAAGGTTAACAAAATTTTCACTTTTACTACACAAACATATATGAAATATAGTACAAAAGTGAAGTAGAACTGGAAAATAGCCTGATTGGGATTAGAAAAACTGTTGAACTAATAAAGTTGATGATTAAAGATGGTAAAGATTTGAAAATTGGTTGAATTAAAGGAAGTATTGAATTATAGCCAGTTAAATTAAGGATGGCAAATATAAAATAGAAAAGGTTGGAAAATGAAAAATTGAAGATGCTGTCAGCTGAATTAAAGAGGCTCTACTGTAGAAATCGTCTTGAGGACCACGCCATCACCATCTCCTCAGCGGCGAAGTACGTGATCTACGTATTCTTCGTAGATTGCGAAATACGTGGTGTCGCTGGAGACCCGCTGGTGATTCTCCACCAAACTCTGCAGCGCTGGCAGAGGTGCCATATTCATTGTAAATAGTGTATATAATCCATATTATCTTTTTTTTTAAATAGTGCAGACTGTGTACTTTGCATGTATTGACAAGATGTCAATAAAATTATTTTAATTGTCAATTGTCTACTGTAGAAATTGGCTCAATTGATTTAGAACTATTTTTTATATATACAACACTTAAATTTTTAGATTTCTCATTTTATATTAACAAAAATTTAGAGTTTTAGATATGATAAGGTGTACAATTTGGATTATAGATTAGGAAAATAAGGTAACAAGACTAAATCAATTGAGTTGATTTGGACTCTTCACCTTTATGTTATAGCTCTAGAGTAATTATAGGATTTAAATCTGTATATATTTACCATATGTATATAATCTTTCTCCATTTTTACCCCTTTGTATATTTCCTACTTTCATAGGTTTCTCCGTCTTGTAACCCCAAGGAGAATCCTCTGTAAGACCTGTGTGTCTTAATAAAGGCTTTTGTGTGTGTGTGTGTGATTATAGGATTTAAGAGTGAAGTTGTGCATAGAGGATTTAGTTTCTTGTAATATGGGTTTTTAACTGGATAGAAGCTTGGACAAAAAGAATAAAGAAGTAATTCATTCCCTCACCTTACTGATGGATTCATGGATGTCTGCCAGAGTCTGTAGGTACTGGACTTTGTTGTGGCTGCTCTCCTTGAGCTGACGCAGGTGGTTGATGAGGTCTGTGTTGTCCAGAATGTTGCCTTGAGAGTTGGCCAGCTGTTCCAGCAGGGACTCCTCAAGGCTCTGTAGCAGGCTGCGTTCCTCATTCTCCCTTCGCACTGTCTCATTCTTCTTCTCCAGGATCTCTGGCTTGCGGCATTCCAGGGTGAAGTCCAGCATCTGCAGCAATCAACATGTGTAGCCCCCAGGCAATAATCATTATACAGTAGAAACTCATTCTATATATAACCACATCACTTGACACCAAATGCTCCAATGGCCCCCGATTCTCGGAAAATTCCAACCCCACCAGTGAGTGCAAGTAACCAAACGGGGCTCTGGTACATTTGTAAGTGCAAAGTCGAACTGCTTTTCACATGTGTGGACATGTGGTGTACTTACAGTAAAAGCAGTTGCGTTCTTCTACCCACCATGATTATCATGGCCTGTACCATGTGTACTAGGGATAAGCAAAAAAAAAAGTAAAAAACTTGACACCAAGGACAGTTTTCTTTGCCAAAAGGACCATTTTTACTACTAAGCAGCTCTTTGATAAGAGAATATCTCTCTCTAGAGAACATATTGGTTCTGTAACTAGGTGGTGTCCATTACTGTATACCATTGTATAGAGGGAGCCTTGTCAGATCAGCCTTCTTTATAGCAGAAACCTAGTTATAATATTGTAACATTTAATTTAGTCACAACTCCGCCTTTGCCGGTCCCAAGCCCGGATGAAAAAGGGGGAGCAGTAACAAGCTCACGAAAAAACCTGGGTTCAGCTGGCCCGGCTGATAGTACCCTGTAAGGGCTCCTAATCCAGGGATACAGGATGAGCAGCGTTTGTACTCCATGTTAGGAGTGGCTGCACATGGCGTCTGTTTCTCATGTCAGAGGCGGCCATTTCTTTTGGAGCTAAGTCGGCCTGCCACTGAGTAGTGCTCCCAGTCTTAACGACAAAGGCAGATGCATTCTACTTCACCCAGTCATGATGGTTGTCAGACACCATCAAGGGTCACAACTTGACACCCTAATATGATTGAGTGGAGATAAGAAAGAAGAATTTATTCATCATGTGTGCGTGCCTCAGCACACTGGTTGCGAGGTTAGGAACTCTTGTATATTTGCTTTGGTAAATGAATGTGATTAGCCTTTCTTTCATATTTTGATCTTCAGATTCATAATAAAAATATCTTATCGATAAATTTGTCTAATTAATTACCTTACAATATCATAAATCTAAAAAGTCCCAAATTTTCACTGGTGATAACAACAACATGTTTATATAAAAAATAGATACTTCGGCTATTTGGAGTTTTTTTGACGAAGACAAAATATTTTTGTCGAAACGTTGAGAAAATAAAAAAACTCCAACTGGCCGAAGTGTCTATTTTTTATATAAATATGAATGCTGGCCAGGCAGCCTCTATCATTACGATAACAACAACATGATTATAACAAAATAAAACTTTATCCAAATGATGTTGCTGTAATAAGATTTTACTGTATTTTTTAAACAATGACAAATTTCATCTTTAACTTCATTCAATCATATTTGGATATCAAGCCTGTGGAGCTTGAGGCTTTTTGATGGTATCTGCTGGGGATGACTAGAACTCATCACTGGATGAGCCAATACCATGTTTAATCTATCCAAAAAAAGAGAGAGATACCTGCTGCCTCAGTGAAGAATGCTTGATGCTGAAGTCTATGGAGATGAGGAAAGGCCTGAAGCGGGAGGGAGGAACCAGCTGGTTGTTCTTGGTGGACAGAATCAGCCTGAAGCTGGGGTTGTAAGGGATCAACCTCTCCTCCACCTGGAGGTAATTGGTGCCATCTGGACACATTATACACATTATATATATATTTAATACATTAGAACAACCTCCATGAGAGGACACCTCTCCTTAAAGAACACTTTGAATCTGTAATTAGGTGACCTTTCATTCTTTCATTCAAAATCCTTTCAATTTTTTTTGTTGCTCTAGATCTGTTCATAAAATGGTCATTCCTTTATTTATATAGAAATGTAAAATTTTATCCCTTTATTTATTTTAGAAACAAAACTTTCAACCACCAGATCTACCTCTCAAAATCCTGAAAAGAGGATTTAATGATTAGGGACAATATTTGTAATATAGATTAGAAACTCACAAGGTAATAAGACCAAATCCAAATAAATAGTGTGTGACATTTCAGTAACAGTGTTAACACAAGATAATAAGACCAAATCCAAATAAATAAATAGTGTGTGACGTTTCGGTAACAGCGTTGTTACCATCTTCAGACAAAAGTACTGAATGAGAGAATTTTACCACAGCATGCTTTTAAATAGTTCCTGTTATCAACATGCTGTGGTAAAATTCTCTCATTCAGTACTTTTGTCTGAAGATGGTAACAACGCTGTTACCGAAACGTCAGACACTATTTATTTATTAGGATTTGGTCTTATTATCTTGTGTTTATAATCTACAATCCAAATTGTGCCTCATCGAGTAACAGTGTTGCTAGGATATGTCACAGACTGTTTGTTTATTTGGATTTGGTTTTGTTACCTTGTATATTTTATTCTAAATTTATGTAATGAGACAAGAGCACAACATATTTTACTTTAAAATATATGTCAATTTGTTAAATTTAACCCTCTTAAACTCATGGTATGAGTTTGACACCAAATATTTTACCTTTGTTCAGAAGCCTCCTTTTAAGAAGTGGGTAAAGTAAAGGTTCAAAAGACTCCAGGTTTTCAATCAGGAGGTATTTCCCGAGGGTTATGGCATTCTTCAGTGTGGGCATGTACTTGGAGTCCTGGATACAACATTCACATCTGAACATATGTGAAACCATGTCATCTATAATTACTGGTGCTGACATAAAAATTTCAACTACAATTCAATTCACAGGGTACTGAAGCTTATGTCCATAGTTCATTTAGAATACCCTTTAAAGTAAACGAATAATTGCGCTGCAAATATTAAAAAATAAAGATACAACCTTTCACAATGAGTTTCTTTTATTATAATATACGCAAGCTTTCGGGCTGGAGCCGCCCTTCTACAGGCAAAAATGAACCTTTTTTTCATTTTTGCCTGTAGAAGGGCGGCTCCAGCCCGAAAGCTCATGCATATCATAATAAAAGAAACTCATTGCGAAAGGTTGCATCTTTAGAATACTCTTTTCCAGAGTCTAGCTTCAGTATTGGTATATGTAGTGTATTTGCATATCGAATTATGGATATGCAAATATCCTGTTTTGCATACTAGTTTTTATAGATTTGTGTATATAAATAGAGACAGTTTTAAGCTACGTCAGTCAGTCACTTTATGTAATAAAGAAGATTACAGGAGTCCGTCTTTGCCTTAGCTTCGACACCTCACACTTGGCTACCTCCCACCTTCAAGGATAGAACAATATAAAAGGAAAAACAGCCAATTGCAATATAACAGCGGTATGGTAGATTAAACTGGAGAAACCGCTGGGAGGGTTCACCACTGATGAGCCAGGCCCTCCCATTATTTTATCATTACAGTAAGGGCAGTAGAAAATTATTTTATTTTAAAAAGAAATATACACGTGTCAAAAATAGTTCTACTTTCTTATAACAGATGGAACACTAATGCATCATATTATGTACTGTATAGGTTACCTTTTTGGTTTTGGAGAATATCATTATTACGATGTACTAGAGCGCCATCTGTTATCAAATTATAAAACTATTTTAGAGGCGTAATATTCTTTTTAAAATAAAACAATTTCTACTTTAATTTTTCCATCGCAGTAAGGACAGTAGAAATTATTTTATTTTAAAAAGAATATTACGCCTCTAAAATAGTTTTATAATTTAATATCATTATTGCATGATGGGTTTTGGTTAATTAGAGATTCATCTACCATCAAATATTTGTTATGTTACAGTGATCTATTATCACCCTTTTCACAATTTGGAAAGCTGTAAAGCAAGCTTTTGTTGATTTATGTGTATAGTCCAGAGTCAAGCCTTAAATTAAGGCTTTAAACCTTGAAAAGGGGCGACAGAGGGTCATCCCCTGAAATGTAAGATACTAAACCTTTTGAAGGTTGATGAGTGGTAGTGCCATAAATCCCAAGTACACATAGTACAGGCCATGATAATCATGACAGGTAATAAGAGATTGCTTTTACTATTAAAGCACCATATGTCTAAAGATGTAGAGAACAGTTTGACTTTTGCACTTACAAGTATACCAGAGTCCCATTTGGTATGTGGACTCATTGAATGGGATTGGACTTATGACAGAATTGGGGGCCTGTGAAGCAATTTTCCTGGTAAATAAGTCTCCATCTCTGATTATTATTTTTTTAATCTTGTTAACCTGTGAATTTTCATTGTAATATCAGGATGCATGACTTTACACACCATCTCCATAAATGGAGTCCATTTATACAGAGGATGTGGAACAAGTGCAGTAGCTAGGACTGACCAACCTGGTGGTTGACTGAGTCCATGTCAGGGTAGAGGGCCTGAAGGAACTTGCTGGCTTTTCCTGTGGGATCCAGGATAAATAGGCTGGCTTGGGACTGGAAAACATTTCTCAACTTTACAATGTGAAAAATAGTACAAATGTGATATTGTACTGGGATAAGGTGCATAAATTATGAAAAAGGCATCTCCTTATCGTACAACTGAAAGTTGCTGATGGCTTGCGCCATCTATTATTTGTATATCTAATACAAGGTGGGATCAATAAATAAGGTGAATTATAATTTATTTTAAAAAATAAGAACGACATTAAAAATTAGGACTTGATTTATTCAAAATAATCACCTTGGCTTTCTATACATCGTCTCCATCGTTCTGGCAACTTTTAAATACCCTCTTTATAGGCACTCTTAGGAAGCGTGTGAAAAAATCTTGCACCACTTTCTGGACATCTTCATCCGAGTCAAATCGCTTTCCCTTTAACTCCTTCTTTAGTAGTCCAGAAAGGAAATAGTCAGAGGGGGCTAGGTCTGGACTATATGCAGGATGTTCTAAAACTTAAAAACCTAATTTAATGATTGTAGATACAGTTTTACATGATGTATGCGGCCTTGCATTATCATGAAGGAAGAGAACACCTTTACTAAGCTTCCCTCTTCTTTTGTTTCTTATACCGGGCTTTAGCTTATTTACAAGAATGTCACAATAAAGGTCACTGTTCATACGTAAAATGGATATTTTTCTATCCTCCAAAATTAAGTTTTCAACCGCATTTATCGTGCTTGGCGTCGCTGTAACACTTGGTCGTCCAGGTCGCTCAATATCGGTACATGTAATTAGTCCATTTTTGAACTCGTTAACCCATTTATAAATGTTTTTTGAGACAAACAAGACTCACCATAGATATTTTTCATTCTTTGGCATATTTGAGATGTTTGAATACCTTCTGCATTCAAGAAACGAATAACTGCAAGTTGTTCAAGCGTGGTGCAATCCTTCAAGGGAGCTTCCATTTTAGTTTATTTATAAGTCTCGCGCCGCGCGTGGGAAAAAAGAACAGAACACCTTAAATAGTATCTCGATGTTATATTTTAATATTCTGTGGTTTAAATTATTTTTGCTTTTTTAATTTTTAAGAAATAAGATAATTCACCTTATTTATTGATCCCCCCTTGTATTATCATAAAAGAAAATAAGACCTAATCCAAATAATTTATTAGTGTGTGACGTTTCGGCAACAACATTGTCACCATCATCAGACAAAAGAATAAATGAGAAAACATGTTACAGCAAGTTCTTATATAGTACTGTTATCAAGTGTTTAAACAAGATAACAGATAAGGAAAATAGTTTTTTTAAACACTTGATAACAGGACTATATAAGAACTTGCTGTAATATTTTTTCTCATTTATTCTTTTGTCTGATGATGGTGACAATGTTGTTGCCGAAACATCATACACTAATAAATTATTTGGATTAGGTCTTATTTTCTTTTATTATAATCTATAATCCAAATTGTGCTTTATCATAATATTATCATATTTATTCCGATAGATGGCGTAAGCCATCAGCAACTTTCAGTTGCACGATAAGGAGATGCCTTTTTCATAGTTTACAAACAATGTTGGGAAAAATTCAAAACAGTTCTGATAAGGTACAATTTGGATTCTAGATATGATTCACATAGGTGATGAGGCTTTGGTAAAAGCATTGTTACTTCATCCATAAATATTAAGTAGACAAGAAGAGCCATTCTGCTAGAGGACACCTTTCTACAAAAGACAGATTTGAGCACCAAAATTACCATTTCTAGCTATTAGCTGCTCTCTGATAAGAGGATATCTTTCTCTAAGGGATAGTTTGGCTCTGCAACTAGGCTCTGCTCATTTACAGAGAGGTTCTACTGTATTAGCAATGTTCATAGCATTCTCTTATCAAAATAAAAAACACATATAAATACCTAATTTGATCTTGTTACCTCATGATTCAAACAGATCTGTTATATACACTCATGGATAAAACTTAAGAAAGTTGAATTTCTTTGATGTCATTGGTCATCTATTTTTTTTTTTGAAGGAGACAGAAGCAATTTTGTTCACACTTAGTTATCTTGTGTCTTTAATAAAGGTCACTGTGAATCAATAAGTTATTGTCTGAATCCTGATATACGTACATGCAAATGTACAACTTTTTAAAGTTTTGTCAATGTGGGTATTTATTTTTTTATTTTATATATGATTTTATAAAATGTTTAACTTATTTTCCAATCCTTTTCTCAGTGTTTATATAAGTTAAATATAAGGTTTCACCAACCATAACTTCAGACATATCTTACATCTATCAATTGTGAAGGGATCCATTTTTACAAGATGCTCTCTATATGATTGAGTGTCTATATGAAAGAAGATATCACCTTGTTATTTTAACCTGTGTTAAAACTCCGCCTTTGCCGGTCCCAAGCTCGGATGAAAAAGGAAGAGGGGGAGCAGTGACAAGCTCACTAAAAAAACCTGGGCTCAGCTGGCCCGGCTGATAGTACCCTGTAAGTTGTTCTTATGCATACCTCTGGTGAATCCTGTATAGGGTCAGTGACCCTAAATAAAGGCTTTTTGTTGTTGTAGTTGTAGTACCCTGTAAGGGCTCTTAATCCAGGGATACATGATGAGCAGCGTTTGTACTCCATGTTAGGAGCAGCTGTACATGGCATCTGTTCCTCATGTCAGAGGCAGCCATTTCTTTCGGAGTTAAGGCGGCCTGCCACTGAGTGTAGTGCTCCCAGCCTTAATGACAAAGGCAGATGCATTCTACTTCACCCAGTCATGATGATTGTTAAAGCTTGATACCCTAATATGATTGAGTGGAGATAAGAAAGAAGAAGAGACCTATGTTAAAAATACTTGTACTAACCGGCCATTCAATATTGGAGCTAAGTCAGTGTACCATTCTGAGGAGTGCTCCTAGCCTTAATGATTAGCATTAAACATATTTTATTTCTATCAATCATGATAGTTTTCAAACATTTTACAAATAAGTAATTTTTGAAGATATAAACTGTCTTTTGTAGAGAGGTGTCCTCTAGCAAGAGTATTCTCTCATGGAGGTTGTTCTACTCTACTACCAATTGTGTAAATTTAAAAGAATTTCTGCACTTACATTTAAAATAATAAAGGCATTTTCTACAGAGCCCTTGTCTGAAGGAAGGCCTGCAGACTTCCACTTCAGCTGTTCATTGTCATCCGCGATAAACTTGATGTCAAACTCCTCAGTTTGGAGAATCTCTGAAGTCCAGGAGTGGAGCATCTTCCATTTCTCCTCCTCGGGGAAGTTGGAGAGGTAGTTGATGAATCCGGCAGCCACCAGAGCTTGGTGGGGGAGTGTGGCCTGGTGTTCCTCCAGTTCCTTCAGCTGGGCATACAGAACAAAGGTCAACTCACTACATCGAGTGGATAGAAGTTTGGTAGGCAAATGTCATACAATAGAACAAACTCCCTGTAAAAACACCTAGTTGCCGAGCCAAAGTGTCCTCTAGAGAGAGGTGTGTCCTCTTACCTGAGAGTCGCTAAATAGTAAAAGTGGAGCAAGGTAATAAGACCAAATGTAAAGACTTAAAAAGAAATATAGAAATGTGTTCATTCCTGGCCATTCCAACCACCCAGAAGTCTGAAAATTTGTACACTTGCATTGTTCATTGGACTGAGTAAGTGTTAAAAGTTTCATACTTCTTCTATGTGATCTGGAAGTATATCAAAATTAATTTACAAAATTTGAAAGGAAATTTGTCCATTTTCAGCCACCCCGACAACCCAGAAGACTGAAAATTTGTCAACTTGCATTGAGATCGGGTTCTAAAAAGTGTACCAAATTTCAGACTCCTACGTGCTCTAAAAATATATCAAAAATTGGTTGCAAGATTTGTGGACAGACAGACAGAAAAACAAGTTAAATGAAAGCTTTAAAAAAAAAGAAGCTTCTTTGTAAAGCTATTAGAGAGTGTCAGAACAAGTTGCAACAGGCAGTTACCTGCAGGGTCCAGCGATGGTATTCCTCATCCAGCTGTTTAATGAGGGTCTCTGAGTCTGTGAGCACTCTCTTGGTGTAATTGAGACGGGCTTCTATCTCTGTGGCTTCAAAGGTGACCTGGTCCAACTGGCTGCAGAGCTGGGCCACCTCATCTTCCACAGACCTCAGGGCGGAGGTGAGGTTGGACATCTGATCTTCTGTCTGCTGCATTGTCCTGTCCCACATCATATGTCACTGTCATTGGTGGAACATCTAGGTTTTCTGGCATATATACGGGGGTTCTATTTTGATTTGATCTATTTGTTTTGTTTAAAAAGATAATATATCAGTGATATTACTTTACTCTCTTTGATTTGAGACAATCAAAGGTATGTAAAAGTATTAAAAACTTTGATAAGGCACAATTTGGATTATAGATTATAAACACAAGGTAAAAAGACCAAATCCAAATAAATAAATAGTGTATGACGTTTCGGTAACAGCGTTGTTACCATCTTCAGACAAAAGTACTCACAAAAGTATTGAATGAGAACCATGCTGTGGTAAAATTTCTCATTCAGTACTTTTGTCTGAAGATGGTAACAACGCTGTTACTGAAACGTCACACAATATTTATTTATTTGGATTTGGTCTTATTACCTTGTGTTTATTAAAAACTTTGTTTATAATGTGTATGTTACAGCCTTCTCCACGCTGACGAGCGCCAACAGTGCGAAACGCGTTCGTGGATGGCTTTTCTTGATTTATCAAGAAATTGGGTTGGCCAAATATCTCGGAGCAAGCTAAATAAACGTTTAGTTTATTTTTGCTCCACTAGATGGTGCTCTGCCATCTAAAAAGCACATGTGCTCGTGGTCAGGAGATGCCTTCTTTATTTTTAATGTGTATGTATGCAAAAAGACAATTGTAAAATAATAAAATAATCATAGTAGCATGAAATTTTGCATCTTTTATTTTCTTTTAAATATATCTAAATATATAAAGTGTGATTTCTTATAAAATATAAAATAATTTTCACTATTAATCTTCAACCTATAATAGAAACGTATTTCACAATAGGAATGCCTATCAATGGGAAAGTCAAAGATTCTCTCAGGCTTGTTTTCCTTTTTCATTTGATGAGAACTCTCTCTCTCTCTCTCTCTTTGACTGCTTGTGCTGTCATTTCATCATAAAATATATTTTTCAATAAAAAATGGAAAGGAATATGACTAAAAGACACTCAATGTCACCTCCATGTGGTGCCACCTGTATAGCCAATCAACAAAAGTAGCTCTTTTTACTCATCATTGAGTTTTATGGAGATCTTATGGTAAATTTCAGCAGTGAAAGAATAGTCCGATTTTATTAAACAGAAATATTTTTAAATTGAATTTTTATTGCCCTCTATCGTTAAAATTTTACACAAATAAATTTACTGGCAATGCGTTTCTTTTTTAAATCTCTACAGACCTTACTGCAATGATATGATTTAATGAATGAGAGGGCTTGGCTCATCAGTAGTGAACCCTCTCAGCGGTTTCGCCAAATTAATCTCTAGACCGCTCTACTATTGTATTGGACTGGTTTTGTTATATACCCTGCATTTTCTATGGAAGGCAGCTAAATGGTGTTTAGTGAACTATGGACATAAGCTTATAGGTCTGTAGAGGTACATACATATAAATTTCAAGGTATTGCATCGAGCAAAGCTCTTCCGCGCAAAACATGTTTTCATAACCATTATATATTAGTAAATTGAATTTTATTGCCCTCTATCGTTAAAATTTTACACAAATAAATTTACTGGCAATGCGTTTCTTTTTTTTTTTTTTTTTTTTTTTTTTTAAATCTCTACAGACCTTACTGCAATGATATGATTTAATGAATGAGAGGGCTTGGCTCATCAGTAGTGAACCCTCTCAGCGGTTTCGCCAAATTAATCTCTAGACCGCTCTACTATTGTATTGGACTGGTTTTGTTATATACCCTGCATTTTCTATGGAAGGCAGCTAAATGGTGTTTAGTGAACTATGGACATAAGCTTATAGGTCTGTAGAGGTACATACATATAAATTTCAAGGTATTGCATCTAGAGCGGTCTAGAGATTAATTTGGCGAAACCGCTGAGAGGGTTCACTACTGATGAGCCAAGCCCTCTCATTCATTAAATCATATCATTGCAGTAAGGTCTGTAGAGATTTAAAAAAGAAACGCATTGCCAGTAAATTTATTTGTGTAAAATTTTAACGATAGAGGGCAATAAAATTCAATTTACTAATATATAATGGTTATGAAAACATGTTTTGCGCGGAAGAGCTTTGCTCGATGCAATACCTTGAAATTTATATGTATGTACCTCTACAGACCTATAAGCTTATGTCCATAGTTCACTAAACACCATTTAGCTGCCTTCCATAGAAAATGCAGGGTATATAACAAAACCAGTCCAATACAATAGTAGAGCGGTCTAGAGATTAATTTGGCGAAACCGCTGAGAGGGTTCACTACTGATGAGCCAAGCCCTCTCATTCATTAAATCATATCATTGCAGTAAGGTCTGTAGAGATTTAAAAAAGAAACGCATTGCCAGTAAATTTATTTGTGTAAAATAGAAATATTTTTATTCACAATTATTCTTAAAATGTTCCGACACATATGCAAATGTTCTACTGACCTATGTATCACCTTTTTAATTCAACCAAATGATAAAACACAATTTGGATTATAGATTATAATAAAAGAAAATAAGACCTAATCCAAATAATTTATTAGTGTGTGACGTTTCGGCAACAACATTGTCACCATCATCAGACAAAAGAATAAATGAGAAAAAATATATCACAACAAGTTCTTAAATAGTACTGTTATCAAGTGTTTAAACAAGATAACAGATAAGGAAAATCGTTTTTTAAGTCTACTTGTATAACAGTACTATTTAAGAACTTGCTGTGATATATTTTTTCTCATTTATTCTTTTGTCTGATGATGGTGACAATGTTGTTGGCGAAACGTCACACACTATTAAATTATTTGGATTAGGTCTTATTTTCTTTTTTTAATTCAACCAAATATAATTTAAAACTTTAATTAATTCAACCACTTTTTCAATTCTTAACCATTCCCCCCTTTCAAATTATCATCTTTAATTCAACCGACTATAATTGAATATTTACTTATATTCAACCATTTTTTCAAAATCCCAACCATTTCCCTTTCAAATTTCCATCTTTAATTCCAACAGCTATGATTTAACATTTACTTTTATGATTCAACCATTTTTCAAAAAAAAAAAAAAATCAATCAACCCATTACCTTTATAATTTTTTAAAATTATCCCTAGTACACGTGGTACAGGTCTAAGATAATCATGGTGGGTAGAAGTAGGCGACTACTTTTACTGTAAGCGCACCGCATGTCTACACATGTGAGAAGCAGTTCGACTTTGCACTTACAAATGTGCCAGAGCCCTGTACCTTTATAATAAAATTATATAATTCAAAACACAGGATTTAATTGAACTGAAAATTTTGATCCTTTGGGGTGTGTGACGTTTCGGTAACAACATTGTTACCATCTTCAGACAGAAGTACTGAATCTCAATCCTTTGGGGTGTTCAATTGAATAATTTGGACTAAATATAAAGGAGGGGGGGAAGCTAATTCAACTTAGATATGGTACAATTTGGATTATAGATTATAAAACAAGGTAATAAGACATCCTAATAAATAATTTCAGTACTTTTGTCTGAAGATGGTAACAACGCTGTTACCCAAATGTCACACACTATTTATTTATTTGGATTTGGCCTTATTACTTTGTTCTAATTCAACTTACAATTCAACCATATAAATTTGTGAGAAATGGGTCAACAAAGCTCCCACATATCATCTGGCATATTTGAAACACGTGAGTTTTACCTACTTCTGTATCTTAGCTTGCTCCCTCTCCAAGGGCTCCACCTTCCTCATCACTTGGGCAAACTGGACGATGGCTTTCACCCAGGCTGCCAGTGGGGCCGCAGCTGCTGAAGCTCTCTTGGCATTCTGCAATGGCCCGGTCCATCAGCTTACCAGAGACACTAGTCTGTACTGTGTTGTGAAGTCAATGCTGTGTCAATCTTTTATGATGACCTTCATGATATAAGCTTTGAGAAGTTAAAAAAACACAAGGTAATAAGACCAAATCCAAATAAATAATTAGCGTGTACTAATTATTTATTTGGATTTGGTCTTATTACCTTGTGTTTATAATCTATAATCCAAATTGTGCCATATTGAGAAGTTATATAAGTTATCAAAATTTGATTGATTTACAAAAAATATATATTTTTTATAGGTTTATTACACCTATCCTCCGATTTACACGGTACTTGTCTTACACGTTTTCGCCTTTACACTGTTTTCCAAATAAGTTATTTTTTTGTTTTTATCGCACTATACTAAATGCTACTGTGATTGAACACATGCGCTGTGTACACATCTCACGAGGAATCCCGAGCTTATGTGCTGACTTGCTGCACACGCACACTGTGTCTGTATTTCTAATTTTTAAAAATTATTAATTTTCTAGTTACACGTTTTTTTTTCAGGAACGTATCTACCGTGTAAATCGGGGGATAGGTGTACATTCGAACCAAGGTTGTGGAAATACGAAGCCGTACACCTAACCATTAAGCTACGCTTGGCATTGGGGGATAGGTGTATTTGAATTCATAGAGATCTCATAGCCTAAATATATGGATAAACAGAGTTGTCTACTGAAGATGGTCTTTCACCTACTGGAAAGTTGCTAAATAGTGAAAATGGTAATTTTGGCAATGAAAACTGTCCTTTGTATATTGGTGTTCTCTAGTCTGAGTGTCCTCTCACAGAGAGGTTGTTGTACTGTACTTACTTTGGGTTCAAAGGACTCAGCCCGGATCTCCAGCAGGTTCTCCACATTGACCAGGTTGTCAGGTTTAATCTTGGTTGGGTCCAGAGAGAGGATCTCTTCCTTCATCCCTCGTTGGGCCAGGAAGCTGTCGCATACACAGTCAGTAACTACTTCACACAGATCTAGCTATCAAATACAGTAAAACCCTATTGAAACAAACTGGGGATATAATATATAGCCATCCCTTCCTTATTATTACCCAATATAATCCCCACTATATTATGAAATATAATGATAAACGATAAGAAACACAAGGGGGTCGGTGGAAGGCTGGTTAAACCGTTTGATTTTCGACCACTACCACCCAGTTTCGATTCCCGTATTGGACACTTTTTTCTGTTTAAATTTGTTTTTTTTAAATGCTCCAATGGCCCCCGATTCTTGCAAAAGTCCAACCCCACCAGCGAGTGCAAGTAACCAAACGGGGCTCTGGCACATTTGTAAGTGCAAAGTCGAACTGCTTTTCACATGTGTAGACATGTGGTGCGCTTACAGTAAAAGCAGTCACTAACTACCCACCATGATTATCATGGCCTGTTCTACGTGTACTAGGGATAAGAAAAAAAAAAACACAAGACAATAAGACCAAATCCAAATAAATAAATAGTGTGACATTTCAGTAACAGTATTGTTAGTGAAACATTACACACTATTTATTTATTTAGATTTGGTCTTATTGACTTGTGTTTATGATCTATAATCCAAATTGTGCCTTATGAATAAATGATAAGAACAAATTTGGATTATAGATTAGAAGTAACAAGACCAAATCTCCAAATTATTGAAATGTTTGAGACATTTCAATAACAGCATTGTTACCACCATCAGACAAAGTACTAAATATAAATCATTTAGAACTTTGTATGATGATGGTAATAATACTGCTACTGAAACATTGCAAACATTCCAATAATTTGGAGATTTGGTGTTGTTACCTTTTACTTATAACACAAGTAACCATCAAATTAAGAAACTATTTTAGACGCGTAATATTCTTTTTAAAATAAAAACAATTTCTACTGCCCTTACTGCAATGGAAAAATTAAAGGGAGGGCCTGGCTCATCAGTGGTGAACCCTCCCAGCGGTTTCGCCAGTTTAATCTACCATACCGCTGTTATATTGGAATTTCCTTTTATAGTGATACTGATTATTGACTCTTCGAATGGGTATTTTAGATGAACTATGGTAGATAAAACTGGCGAAACCGCTGGGAGGGTTCACCACTGATGAGCCAGGCCCTCCCTTTAATTTTTCCATTGCAGTAAGGGCAGTAGAAATTATTTTATTTTAAAAAGAATATTACGCGTCTAAAATAGTTTCTTAATTTGATAACAGATGGCGTATTAGTGCATTGTAATACAAGTAACCATAGCTATAAAATTATAAACGGTGGCTATACTAAACCAAAGGTTTATTCCCATTGGAATTTGCTATAGCATGTTGTTACTATATATTTTTCAAAAGGTATATAGAGTGAAATTTAGGAAGTGGACATGGTAGGAGGGTCTCTTTTCAAAGACACAGCATAACCTTGACTCAACTCTTACTATAATTCAACACTTACTTTAATTCAACCAATTTTCAAGATCCCATACAACTCCCTTTCAAATTACGATCTCTGATTCAACACTTAATATTTTAATTCAATCAATTTTTAAATTCCATCCAACTCCCTTCAAATTACCATCTCTAAAAAAAAAAAACCAACACTTATTTTAATTCAGCCAATTTTTCAATCCCACAAACCATTTCCCTTTCAAATTACCATCTCTAATTCTAAACTTAATATTTTAAACACAAGGTAATAAGACCAAAACAAAATAAATAGTATGTAATATACTATTTATTTATTTGAATTAGGTCTTATTAACTTGTGTTTATAATCCAAATTGTGCCTTACCACTTTTAAAATTCAACCAATTTTCAAATCCAACAACCATTTCCTTTTCAAACTACCATCCTTAATTCAACTGACTAATTCAGGGCATGTCACCAGCAAATGTTGACAATGAAATGTCATAGAAAAATGTCTACTTGAAGTGAGAATAGTACAATCTGAATTGATTAGCATCTTAATCAACTATAATTCAAAACAGACTTTAATTCATCTCCAAATTCTGATCCCTTGTGGTGTTGGAGTCAGAGAAGTTGGATTGTCTTGGACAAATGCTTGATGAAAACAGTATACTGTATTATACAAGTGAAAATATATACAGTTCATTATAATAGCCTTATTGATAGCAGTAACTTGGTATTATAACAACTTGATTATAATTAATCTTAGTTTTAAGTTTTAATTGTTTTAACCATGGTTATAACAATTAGATTTTACTAAGATTTAAAATTTTGGTTCCAAGGTTTTTATTTATTTTTTGCCGCACAGCAGCACATGTGGCATATGATTCAATTGTTGCGCCTTCTACATGCTCTAGGTCTCAGCAGGTCTAGGCGCAGGCAGGGCGAGTGAGCGCCCCGGGGAAGAGGAGGGCGGAAGCACGGTTAGGGAGAGAACCAAGGAAGCACCAAGCACAGCGCCAGCTCCAAGTAAGTCTGCCAGGTGGAAAATTTTTTTCCATGTTTCAATTTTTTTATCCATGTGGCATAACATGGATTGTTGGGAAATATTTATCCCTTGTTTTGACCCCCTTACTTCTTCATCCCTTGCCAGGAGGTGTCCTTGATGCCCATGATCTTGAGTACACCCTCGAGGATGTCTTTGATCATGGGAGGTGGAGCACGGAGTGATCTGATCTCTGAGAGGGACTCAGACTTGATGTTGTTGACGGCCTTGCGGGCTGCACACAGACATGGCAGTCTCACAAGGATGTTTTATACTGTTAGAGAAAAGAACACAGCACCATCTGTTTTTTTAAGAATGGAAATATTCATCACTACAGTAGAACCTCCCTATAAAGAACAATAAATATAGTTGCAGAGTCGTGTCCTTTAGAGATAGAAGTCCTCTTGCTGGAGAGTTGCTTAAATTTGTGTATAATAGGTAATTGAAAACTATTTTGTCTTAGAGGTGCGTCTTCTAGCGAGAGTGATCATTCATGAAGGTGATACTTCTGATAATATAGGAATAATTTTTAGAAAATAGTGAGTTGTAGATTACAACCAAATGAACAGTTAGGTTGATAGAGAATTTGGAGAAATTTAATGGAGAGTTTAGTCACCTTCTCCACCCTAACATCAAACAACACTTTATGGCACAAACAATAACAAAATAAAAAGCATCATGCATACATAAAAATTTTATATGGCAGAGTGCCATCTAGTGGAACAAAACTCAACTAAACATTGATTTAACTTGTTTCATGATATTTAGTAACCCAATTTCTTGATCAATCGAGAAAAGCCAACCACGTACGGGTTTCGGGGTGTTGACCCTCGTCAGCATGGTATTTAAGGGATATAAGGATATTGAAGGGATAGTATGTGTGTTTCAACTGACCTTCCAGCAGGAGGGGCTCTATCTCCTGAATCTGAGCATCAATCTTGGCTTTCCTGACCTCTAGCTTCTTACTCTCCTCATTGATACTCTTCTGGAGTTCTTCAATCTTCTCCTTCTGGTCACTGGTACTCTGGGAACACCAAGAACATATATATGGACATTTCTCTCTCTCTTCTGACATAGGAATTATAAGGCGAAATTTGGATTATAGATTAGAATTAAAAGGTAATTAGACAAAATCCTAATACAGTAGAACCTCCAGGTAATAAGACCAAATCCAAATTGTGTTCATAATCTATAATCCAAATTGTGCCTTATCAGTAGAACCTCCCTTTAGCGGACACCCTGCTAGAGGACACCTCTCTACAAAGGACAGTTTTCATTTTCAAAATTACCATTTTTACAATATTGCAACTCTCTGGTAAGAGGAAACCTCTCCCTAAAGAACACTTTGGCTCTGCAATTAGGTGTTGTCCTTTACAGGAAGGTTCTAATGTATATAAATAGTAACTAGAGATAAAACGTAAGGAGAAAAGATATAAATAGTGTTTTATATTTTGGTAACAGTGTTGTTACCATCATCTGACAAAATTACTGAATGTAACAAGTGATCGAAACAACACACACTATTTTTTTTATATGGATTTAGTCTTATTACTTTGTAATGCCATATAATTAAAATAATTTAACTCTCTCTCCCCTTTTTTAATTTATAAATTCCTGGTCAATGACCATTTTAGATTTATCATCTTTGAATCAATCTTTGTTTAAATATTGAATATTTGAACGGGAAATTTGTAAAATTTAACACTTTAGTGTTGAATATTTTGAATATTTGCATCGAGCAATGCTCTTCCGCAAACAATAAAGACAAGGCCAGTTAGGCATAAATTAACACAAAGCAATAACGCGCCATCTATACATATAAAATGAAAGGATTTAAAAGCACGAATGTTTCTTTTATACATAATACAAACTTCTACTGCCCTTACTGCGATGAAAAATAGATGGCGCATTATTGCTTTGTGTTAATTTATGCCTAACTGGCCTTGTCTTTATTGTTTGCAGAAGAGCATTGCTCGATGCAAATATTTGAATGTAATTCTACTATTCAATAAGCTTATGTCCATAGTTTTCTTGAAAACCATTTCTGAGATTCCATCCTTCAGTGCTGCGTATATAGGCAGAATGATCCAATACAGTATTAGAGCTCTGAGAGGCGGTCTGGTGGATTAAATTGGCGAAACCGCTGGGAGGGTTCACCACTGATGAGCCAAGCCCTCCCAATATATTTTTTCATCGCAGTAAGGGCAGTAGAAGTTTGTATTATGTATAAAAGAAACATTCGTGCTTTTAAATCCTTTCACTTTATATGTATAGATGGCGTGTTATTGCTTTGTGTTAATTTGAAAACAGTTGAAAAATATAGAGAGAAACTTTAATTGTATCACATTAATAATTTAATTTTTTTTAAAAATATTTTAGCTTGTTAATTTTTAATTCACATTTACACCATAATAAAAAAACAGCATATGAAAAAATTAAACAGCACCAATGACACAGAGCACCATTAAAATTTTTGATATACTTCATCAATCAATAATTTTATAATTTTTCATCACTTATATACACTCATGGACTAAACTTGATGAAATCTTACATTTTAGCATGTATTTCGGGATTCAGACAATAACTCTGAAAGATATTACAGTGACCTTTATTGAAGACACACAAGATAACCAAGTGTAAACAAAATTGTCTTTTCATCTTTAAAAATATATATAACCGGCAAAATGAAAGACTTTCCACTTCCTTTTTTGTTCATGATGTAGACATTTCCTTCGCGAATAAATATTTGCATATTATAAATATATCAATTACATATTTTCCCATTTGCATATTTGTGCAAAAAAAATAGGATGATGAATGATACTTTGAGAAAAAGTTTCCCATTGTTCACCAGTCAAAGAAGATAGATGCAGTGACAGAAAAGGTTTACTCACTCCCATCTTGGAGTTGATACACTGGAGAGCGCTATCAGCTTCAGCTCTCTTTGAAACTAGGAGACTTTCTTGTTCCTCGGCTTCCTCCCTCATGGAGTCAACTTGTCTCTTGGTCTCAGTGAGCTTGGTCAGTCCTTGCTGCCAACCACAGTTACATATGGCTAGGTAATAAGTCATAACTCCGCCTTTGCCGGCCCCAAGCTCGGATGAAAAAGGAGGAGGGGGAGCAGTAACAAGCTTGCTAAAAAACCTGGGCTCAGCTGGCCCGGCTGATAGTACCCTGTAAGGGCTCCAGGGATACAGGATGAGCAGTGTTTGTACTCTGTAGTCGTCCTGATCGTCAGATCTGGGTAATCTGTCCCTGTACAGCGGATTGTGGATGTTAGGTACTGTACCTGTCTTGGAACTTTCCCCACATTGGCTTTGTTTTTAATCTCTAGCTTTCAGGCACGAACGTCCTTCTACAGGAGAAAACATGGTATAATGATTCATCAATAGAACAAACTCCGCCTTTACTGGTCCCAAGCCCGGATACAAAAGGAGGAGGGGGAGCAGTAACTAGCTCACTAAAAAACCTGGGCTCAGCTGGCCCGGCTGATAGTACCCTGTAAGGGCTCCTAATCCAGGGATACAGGATGAGCATTGTTTGTACTCCATGTTAGGAGCAGCTGCACATGGCGTCTGTTCCTCATGTCAGAGGCGGCCATTTCTTTTGGAGCTAAGTCGGCCTGCCACTGAGTAGTGCTCCTAGTCTTAATGACAAAGGCAGATGCTTTCTACTTCACTCAGCGTGGAGATAAGAAAGAAGAATAAGAAGACAAATCTCTATCAGCCTATTTACTTTGCTTCTTTCATCTCTTTTATAACTACTCAGAGAATGTGCCAAATGCCTAGGAATCCTGGAAGGTCAGTACCATGAAGTGTTGGTGGCGGGCGGTGAGCTGGGATTTCTTGGCGCAGTAGGTAGACTTGAAATGGTGGATAAGGGATAGGAACTTGTGGGTGGAGGACTGAGGCAGGGAGTGGTGGAGCTGAGAGAACAGCTGGCAGAACTGGGCTTCATCCAGTGGGAAGTTCTCGTCCAGTATCTCACTCAACATGGAACTACAAGTCTGCACATCAGGTCACATGACATTAGCACACAATTCATATTTTATAATTTTACATAAAGTTATATTTAAGATATAGTAGAACCTTAGAAATCAACTTGAATAATTCCCTAAAGAAGCAGTTAATATGGTAATAGAAAAGAAAAAGAACATACACTTAAGGATTTTAAAGAAGTGAGAAATATAATAAAGCACAATTTGGATTATAGATTAAAATACAAGAAAATAAGACCTAATCCAAATAATTTATTAGTGTGTGACGGTTCGGCAACAGCATTGTCACTATCATCAGACAAAAGAATAATTTTTTTTTTATTCTTTTGTCTGATGATGGTGACAATGCTGTTGCCGAAACGTCACACACTAATAAATTATTTGGATTAGGTCTTATTTTCTTGTAAGTGAGAAATATATTACAGATTTTCAGAGACAAGCAAGGAAAAGGATAAATACATATATTTCTTAATCAGGAATGTAGCAAAATTGGAGAAGCCAACAAGGGTGGGAGAATAAGAGAGATTTATTCAAGAAATTTAAGGCAGCTTTAAACCTAGAATGGGAATGATAAAGAGAATGAGGCTAAAAAATTAAGAGAAGTAGAACCAGCATGTTTGGACATCTAGTCATCAGTCATCTAGTGGATAAAGAGGTATTGCTGGAAGGATAGACCAGGAAGAGGAAGTCTGAGAATGGAGTTCACGGAAAATTTCAAGAGAAGATCCTATGATAACATCTAAAGAGACTGATTTGAATGTGTTGCTAAAGTTCCATGTTTTAAGATGCAAGTGTTTTAACTGTAGTTACAGCAATTACAGAAATTTTGGTCACTAGAGATGTTGTCTTCTTTATCTCCACTCAATCATATTAGGGTATCAAGCCTGTAGAGCTTGTTGATGATATCTCCTGGAAGTGAGTAGAGCACATCAATGGATGGGCCAATATATTCATTAATGTGGTTTGGGGTTGCAGGTTGAGAATTGCACTTTGTAAATAGCGAGAAAACCTTGAAACTATTCTGGAAAGTCATTGTCTGTAGATGACCAGACTTAAGTCTGGATATCAAAGACTTTTTTTTTTCCTTGGGAGGACAGAATTGGTGCTTGTCTCTCCTGCTCTGTACCTGTCTTGTGCAGCAGAGAGATGTTGTTATAACAGGAATTGACTTGTAGTGTGTCATTTGCCTATTTAAAACAATAGAAGGGGGGTCGGTGGAAGGTTGGTTAAACCGTTTGGTTTTCGACCACTATGACCCGGGTTCGATTCCCGCATTGGACACTTTTTCCTGTTTAAAAAAAAAAAAAATGCTCCAATGGCCCCCCGATTCTTGCAAAAGTCCAACCCCACCAGCGAGTGCAAGTAACCAAACGGGGCTCTGGCACATTTGTAAGTGCAAAGTCGAACTGCTTTTCACATGTGTAGACATGTGGTGCGCTTACATTAAAAGCAGTCGCTAACTACCCACCATGATTATCATGGCCTGTACCACATGTACTAGGGATAATAAAAAAAAAACAGTAGAAGGAAATATTCCGGACCTGAAGCTGTGTGTGTTGACTCCAGGAGTCCACCCATATGAAGTGGCAGGACTTGAAGATGGCCGGATGTCTCTGGAGCTGTAGCTTGAAGTCTGGGTTGTTGTAGTCCAGTAGTAGTACCAGGTGGAGGTTTTGTCGCGTACCTGAGGCAACACATCTCAACTCTTTAGTCAAGCTCCTGGAATTGGGATAAACACAAGTTCATTATCATTTGTATTAGAGCATTAGTCAAAAGGAGTAGGTTAAAAAAATCTAGCCAAGTCTCCCATATGAGGCCATAAACTAAAAAAAAAAAAAGCTAAATTTGGTCTCTCCTGAAGGCGATCTCTCATCAGAGACTTGATCGATTCAAGCCAAGTCATGATGCTTCTTTGAGTTGAAACAGGAGAATTACATACATCCCTGAGACAGGTTAATTTCAATTGTATAATTATATAACATTCAAGCCTCTTTAATTTAACCCCAGAAAGGAGCATTAAGTAGATAATAAGAGAATTATAGCTGGTTAAATTAAATCTCAATTAAGACTTGAATAATGATAAGGCACAATTTGGATTATTCTATATACAGTTACGAGCGTCATCAATTCTTTTTCATCTCTGTCACCGTTTGCTTTTTTTTTTTGGAATGGCGCTCTCCTATTGGTTGGCTAAGATCACGCCACCTTTGCCCCCCCACTCGCTTTGTTGTTTTTGTAACTATTGTGTTGGAGCGGGTCGCTCCTTAAATAAATGCATATATTAGTTAATAACTAAATGGAATCCTCTCTTTCTTTTACCCAGTAAGAGACGCCTACGGAAGCCAACAGTACATAGACAGATAAAGCACATAGACTATAGTTATTAACTAATATATGCATTTATTTAAGGCGCCAATTTATAATTGTAACAAATACTATTTGAATAAAAACATTCAATCGGGGGTAAAACACGGGCGTTGCCCGGGTCATTCGGCTAGTAGATTATAAACACAAGGTAATTAGACCAATTCCAAATAAATAAATAAATAGTGTGTGACGTTTCGGTAACAGTGTTGTTACCGAAACGTCACACATTATTTATTTATTTTGGTCTTATTACTTTGTGTTTATAAGACTTGAATATTTTAAATTATAAGTGCTGAATTAAAGAGGTTATACTGTATTGCTGTTTAGAGGGGAAATCTACATTAAGAGAGAAAAACTTTAAAATTAAACAAATATACTGATGGTTAGCAATGAGTTTCTTATGAAATAGAATGTGCTCCAGCCAAACTCTTGAACACAGATCGCAATCTACAAATATGAGATAACTATATTTGTATGATAAAGCACAATTTGGATTATAGATTATAATAAAAGAAAACAAGACCTAATCCAAATAATTTGCAATTAAAGGCATATCTGTAAATATAAATGATATTTACAGATATGCCTTTAATTATATAAAAAAAAAAAAAATCCACTTTTAAATCTAAGAAGAATATTTCAAGTTAACTTAAAAACTATTTTCCTTATCTGTTATCTTGTTTAAACACTTAATAACAGGACTATATAAGAACTTGCTGTAACATGTTTTCTCATTTATTCTTTTGTCTGATGATGGTGACAATGTTGTTGCCGAAACGTCACACACTAATAAATTATTTGGATTAGGTCTTATTCTCTTTTATAACTATATTTGTAGTTAAGGCCAGTTATATCCAGGTATTTTCATTTCAATTATACAGAGTCTATATTTCTAGCGATTCAATGATCGTCATTTGTAAGGGATGTATCCAAGAAGCTGTGTGTGAAGAGGTAACATAAAGTCCAGTACGGTGGGAGATGTAAGCATTGAGAGAGTCCGTCCAGTCCTCTGCCAGAGCATGTGGCTGAAGGTGAGTCAGCAGCTCCGAGGTCTCTCTGGGATTGAAGAGGTCCGGGAGGTCCCCGCAGGACAGCAGTTCTTGCACGTAGCCTAGGACTTGAGGCAGAAAGAAGTGGTTGTCCTCCAGGAACAAGATCTGGTGTTGGTTCTCCACCAGGGATGTCTGGATCACCTGTTTGCACACATATCTGTCTCCCACATCTGCTGTGGCATTAGGAGATATAAACCTGGTTGGCCACTCTACTTGTTATAAGAAATATAAAATATTTTCAGCGCTTACAATTCTTTTTGAATTAAAAAAAATTGCTACTGCCTTTACTGTATAATAAAATAATGGAAGAGCATGGCTCATAAGTGGTTTTTTTCTCCCATCGAGGGTTCACCACTGATGAGCCATGCCCTCCCTTTTATTTTAACATTGCAGTAAGGGCAGTAGTTTTTTTTTGCTTATCCCTAGTACACGTGGTACAGGCCATGATAATCATGGTGGGTAGTTAGCGACTGCTTTTACTGTAAGTACATCACATGTCTACACATGTGAAAAGCAGTTCGAATTTGCACTTACAAATGTGCCAGAGCCCCGTTTGGTTACTGGTAAATTTCTTTAATAAAAAAAAAATCATACAGGTCGAAAATAGTTTATATTTCTCATAACAGATGACATGCATAACTCTTTGTCAGCCCAAAATATGTGTCTGTTTTAGTTTAACTCTCTTTGACTATAAATTAATTATCTGATGTTTAAATTAAGAAATTCAAAATGAGAGATAAGGTACAATTTGGATTATAGATTAGAAACAAAAGATAATGAGACCAAATCGGTTCTGTAAAGGACACCTTTTTTTTTTTTGCTTATCCCTAGTACACGTGGTACAGGCCATGATAATCATGGTGGGTAATTAGCGACTGCTTTTACTGTAAGCGCACCACATATCTACACATGTGAAAAGCAGTTCGACTTTGCACTTACAAATGCCAGAGCCCCGTTTGGTTACTTGCACTCGCTGGTGGGGTTGGACTTTTGCAAGAATCGGGGGCCATTGGAGCATATTTTTTTTTTTAACAGAAAAAAGTGCCCAATGCGGGAATCGAACCCGGGTCCTAGTGGTCGAAAACCAAACGGTTTACCCAGCCTTCCACCGAAGGACACCTAATTATAGAGAACCAGTGTTCTTAAAAGAGAGGTGTCTTCTTACTGGAGAGCAGCTAAATAGTAAAAATGGTAATTTTGGAGATGTGAAAACTGTCATCTGTAGTGAGGTGTCCTCTAGTGTAAATGTCTTCTTATAGAAGTTCTATGATTGAGTACAATTTGGATTATAGATTAGAAACACAAGGTAACAAGACCAAATCCAAATAAATAAATAGTGTGTGACGTTACAGTAACAACGTTGTTACCGAAACATCACACATTATTAATTTATTTGGATTTGGTCTTGTTACCTTATATATTAGGCAATCAAAATCCACATAAGTAATTTAAATGTGATAATTGGTGGTCAGTGAGAGGATCATACATGCTGTAAATTTTTTATAATAACCTAATTCTAACCCCTCCAGCGATTGCAAGTTACAAATGAAGCTATGGCACCTTGGAAGTACAAAAGTAGAACTGCTTTATACTTTTGAAAGCCAGTTGAATTCATATAATATAAAGGAGGAGGGGAGCAGTAACAAGCTCACTAAAAAACCTGGGCTCAGCTGGCCCGGCTGATAGTACCCTGTAAGGGCTCCTAATCCAGGGATACAGGATGAGCAGTGTTTGTACTCCATGTTAGGAGCGGATGCACATGGTGTCTGTTCCTCATGTCAGAGGCGGCCATTTCTTCTGGAGCTAAGTCAGCCTGCCACTGAGTAGTGCTCCCAGTCTTAATGACAAAGGCAGACACATTCTATTTCACCCAGTATGGAGATAAGAAAGAAGAAGATATAATATAAAGAAACATATTATATATTTTTCAAAATTTTCTTTTAGTTTTACTATATATTTTGCAATAATCAAGAGGGTGTAGACATTGTGTACTTTAGTAAAGACAGTCACTACCTACACACCATGATTATCATGGCCTTTACCAAGTGTACATCGAATAAGTGAAAAAATACGTGATCATTTCAAGAGAGATAGCTTTGTTACCATCAACATTAGAGTCTGATGAGGGTAATAGTGCTGCTACAGAAATAGTCTTCTTCTTTCTTATCTCCACTCAATCATATTAAGGTATCAAGCTTGTAAAGCTTGAGATTTGACAACAATCATGACTGGGTGTAACATATAGTGTGGGTGCACATATAGAGTAAAACTCTTCTATAGCAAACCCCAATGGGACTAAACCTTTTGTTCATTATAGTCATGGTTCACTGTATTATAAAATGAAAATTGTGATTATTTTAGGTGCGTTATTAGGGAAGGTTTACTATATTTCTGGTTCATTTTATCTAGGTTTTACTGTAGTTTGTTCTCGTTTGAAATCGTAGGATTAAGAAAAAACATCCTCTACATATGAGATCACATCAAAGTACAAGTAACAAGAAAGGGGTTCTCCTACCTCTTTCAAGTCCCTCCTGAGATCTTTGAGGCCATAGTGCTGAGTGAGGCTGAGGGAGTGGACAGAGGCCTGCAGGAGGAAGGCTGTGAGGGAGAGGCCGAGATGTCTGCCAGAGCCGCTGAGACCTAGCAGTACAGCCGACCCTCCGGGACAGGTCAGCACTCGTTCCAGCCGGCTCACCAGCCAGGTCAGTTCTTCAGTGACAAACACCTCAGACTGGAGGATCTCTCTGCCTGCACCACACAGCCTGGTTCACCACAGAACACTGCTGGCTTAATATGCTTCTATGTGCTCAAGTTTCATTAAAAATATATCAGGTCCTTCCCAATTACTTAGGCTTGTAGTTTATTGGACTAAACCAAATTAAAAAGAGAGAAACTCCGCCTTTGCCGGTCCCAAGCCCAGATGAAAAAGGAGGAAGGGGAGCAGCAACAAGCTCACTAAAAACCTGGATTCAGCTGGTTCGGCTGATAGTACCCTGTAAGGGCTCCAGGGATACAGGATGAGCAGCGTTTGTACTCCCATGTTAGAAGCGGCTGCACATGGCGTCTATTCCTCATGTCCATTTCTTTTGTAGCTGAGTCAGTAGCCTGCCATTGAGTAGTGCTCCCAGTCTTAATGACAAAGGCAGACACATTCTATTTCACATAATCATGATGGTTGTCAAATCTCCCCACTATGCTGCATCGGCCATCACGCAGAAGCTTTACAAGCTTAACACCCTAATATGATTGGGTGGAGATGAGAAAGGAGAGAAATAAGCATCAAAGTGTTTACAATAAACTTGTAAAATTTTTCTTATATTTATAGGCAAAACACTACTTTTCACATTATTAACATTAACAAATAATTATTATTTATACACATGGCCAATTTATACAAGCTTGATACCCTAATATGATTGAGTGGAGACAAGAAAGAAGAAGAAGACATATAAAACATCAGAACCATAGTCATTTACAACTAGGTGACAAGATTTATTTCCCCTGAGATACCATCATTAATTATTAAAAATCATTTTCATAAAATTGGGGGTCGGTGGAAGGCTGGTTAAACCGTTTGGTTTTTCGACCACTACGACCCGGGTTCGATTCCCGCATTGGACACTTTTTCTGTTTAAAAAAAAAAATGCCTCAATGGTCCTCGATTCTTGCAAAAGTCCAACCCCACCAGCGAGTGCAAGTAACCAAAAGGGGCTCTGGCACATTTGTAAGTGCAAAGTCGAACTGCTTTTTCACATGTGTAGACATGTGGTGCGCTTACAGTAAAAGCAGTCGCTAACTACCCACCATGATTATCATGGCCTGTACGACGTGTACTAGGGATAAGCAATAAAAAAAATTAATAAAAAAAAAATTTATAAAAACAGAAGAGAATAAATGTTATATCTTGGATACAATGCTGGCATGTTCTCTGCTCCTGAGGATAGGTTTACAATCACACGCTGGCATGAGAAAGGGTTATTAATTGTTCCCTTTGTTATGTACTAGCCATGTGCTGCAGCCCATTTTACATGTTTCAATGACAAATCCACATACACAGTTGACTGAGTTGACGCCAGTTTGTGGTTAAACACAACAAACCACTATCTGAGGCAGAGATAAAAAAATAAAAGGTTATTATTATTTTTGCTTATCCCTAGTACACGTGGCACAGGCCATGATAATCATGATGGGTAGAAAAAGGTGACTGCTTTTACTGTAAATGCACCACATGTCTACACATGTGAAAAGCAGTACAACTTTGCACTTAGAAATGTGCCAGAGCCCTGTTTGGTTACTTGCACTTGCTGGTGGGGTTGGAGTTTTGCAAGAATCGGGAGCCATTGGATCATTTTTTTAATCAGAAAAAAGTGCCCAATGCAGGAATCGAACCTGGGTCATAGTGGTCGAAAACCAACGGTTTAGACCATCCTTCCACCGATCCCCTATTTATGTACTAGTCATGTGCTGCAGCCCATTTTACATGTTTCAATGACAAATCCACATACACAGTTGACGGCACTTTGTGATCAAACACAACAAACCACTATCTGAGGCAGAGATATATAATAAAAGGTTATGAAACTTAGCAGTTTATATTGAGGGGGTAAGGTTACAACAAAATTTCTAAGGATTTATTGAACTAGACTTTTACTTTCTGTTATATAAATGGATTTGAAAGAAAGAAAGAGAAGAGAGTACCGTAGTAGTTGGCCAGCTTCCTGATGACATCCAGCCACTGGGTGGAATCTGTTCTCCGGTACTCCCTCCCCACATCTGGGATTTTCCGGAAGTTGTCACTCCGGACACCATCACAGGTCACATAGTAGGTGGCTGTGACAACCCTCCATTATATACCATGTAAAACAATAGTTGAAGAAAATTTATTTGATTAGGCACAATTTGGATTATTGATTATAAAACAAGGTAATAAGACCAAATCCAAATAAATAAATAGTGTGTGACGTTTCGGTAACAGCGTTGTTACCATCTTCAGACAAAAGTACTGAATGCGAAATTTTACCACAGCATGTTTTAAATAGCTACTGTTATCAAGTGTGTAAACAAGATAACATATAAATATCTTCTTCTTATCTGTTATCTTGTTTACACACTTGATAACAGTAACTATTTGTGAAACATGTTGTGGTAAAATTTCTCATTCAGTACTTTTGTCTGAAGATGGTAACAACGCTGTTACTGAAATGTTACACACTATTTATTTATTTGGATTTGGTCTTATTACCTTGTTTTAAAATTTTATTGAATAGTTTCATATAAGGTAAAACAATATTCAGAGAGGACACTCCCGCTAGAGGACACCTCTCTACAAAGGACAGTTTACATTGCCAATACAGTAGAATTATTATTTTGAAGGGAGGGTAAAAACATATTGTCTCATGTCTGTCAATGTGGTATGAAAGAAATACAAATACAGAATTTTTTTATTAAAATGGGGAAAAAATAAGATAGAGAAGTTTTTTCAATTATTAGACTTAGTACACGTGGTACAACTCAATGATAATCATGTAGGGTAGTTAGCAACTATTTTTACTGTAAATGCACCACATATCAATGCACTTGCTGGTGAGGTTGAACTTTTGTAAGAATTGGGTGCCATTGGAGCATCTTTTTTTAAATTAGAAAAAGTGCCCAATGCTGGATTCGATCTATGGTTGTAGCTGTCAAAAACCAACGGTTTAGACCACTTGTCTCTCAACCCCTAAAAAAACTTCCCACGCTGGTATTCGAACCTGGGCCTTCTGAATGAAAGCTAGATATCCTAACCACTAGAAAACAAGGGAAGTAAAACTATAATGCTCCCAACAACATAGAACAAAAAAATGTAGAGGAGGTGAACTTACTTTCTGGGAACTTGATTGGAACACCTTTTAAATATTTCTTGACCAGGGTGGACATGAGTTCATCAAACTTGGTTCTGTGGTGTGGATGGATGAGGGGGTCTCTGAAAGTTCTGCACATCTCATGGATGAAGGCCTGCGCGAGGAGCTCTGGAGATGTAGGCTTCTGGTAGCGCAGCATCCCTTGCACCAGCCTGGAGAGGGCTGTAGGGGTGAAGTTGTAGGAAGGGTGTTCCTCCGGACTGAACATACTCGACATCTGCAACACCATTATATCTTAGTTGCCACTTGGAAAAAATGACATTTGTGCTGCAGCTTCAAGTTGTAGATAATAAACCTCAAGGTAATAAGATCAAATTCAAATAAATAAATAAGTTACGCAAGTTTGGCCTTAAATACCCATTTCTTGGTTTCTCAAGAAGCCACTGGGACCAAAAATCTTTTTGGTCACAGTGGTACAGCCTACTCCATGCTATCGAGCCCCAACAGCGCGAAACACGTTCGTGGATGGCTTTTCTTGATTTATCAATAAATTGGGTTGGCCAAATATCAAGGAACAGGCTAAATCAATGTTTAGTTGATTTCTGTTCCACCAGATGGCACTCTGCCTTCTGTTGTTGTTGTTGTTTCTTATCCCCTTGTGTAAAGATTACACGAATTCCATGAGTTCATGCTCCTCGAGCTGTTTTATGATGAGCAGCGGCCTCTCCCAAAGGTCCTGTGGGCAGAGCTGACTGCTATAGGGCGCGTCCCCAGGTGGCGGATAGGGGAACGACCTTCAGATATGAAGGCCAGCTGCGAAACAAGCAGAGTAACTGTCGAATAAGCAGTCGCGGACCAACAGCACAATTGTTAGAAGAGGAGTAGACCTCTTTAAAAATCCTGACTTCAACTGACCCAGTTGATGGACCTCAGCAAGGGTCCCACTCCAGGGATACGGAGGAGCTGCGTCTGTACTCATGTTAGAGTCGGCAGCAAAGGCGTCTGCTTCCATGTTAGGAACGGCCTCAAACTACAGGCAAAGTCAGACTTTCACCAAAGTGTGCCTGGATCATGGTGCCATGATCAACGAAAGCTGCACCCCTACACCTCATTCCATGAGACTCTGCCTTCTGAAAAGCACATGTGCTCCTGGTCAGGATATGCCTTTTTTTTATTTTTAAATAAATAAGTGTGTGATGATTCAGTAACAGCGTTGTTACCATCATCAGACAAAAGTCATCGAAGACTTGTAAGCCTCCTCTCAAACAGGCTTCTCCAATATTATTATTTTATAGTCATAATCTGGTGGTGTGATGTTGAAAACTTTGTAGTTGAGTTCCTTGAATATATTTTGGTATGCCTGCTAATATTTATTTTCCAATCACAACTATATCTTTTCCAAACAACCTTCCAACCAAACCAAAGTATATTATAGTGTGATTAAAGTTTATAAACAATAAACAATCCCACCTAAGCACAGTTGGTACAGTGGAGTGGACCCAGGAGGAGCTCTGAACCTCAGAAATAGACAGCATCAAACAACAAGATTTAGAACAGGCCATCTCAAGCCATTGAAGATATAAAATAACAACAAAATCTACCCCAATTGCCCAAAATGTAGCTTGGCACCTGCAGCTCCAGAACCCATTTTGGCTTGCATTAAATACACTAAACAGGATATTTGGGAGAGGCCACTGCTTATTATAAAACAGCTCAAGGAGCATGAATTCATGGAATTTGTGTGATATTTATACAAGGGGATAAGAAAGAACAACAAAAGTTTTCAAAACTCACGACACATCCACTCAGCTACTGTCTGGACATTATTAGGGTCCCTCACCTGGGAGAAGAGATCCATCAAGACAGACACCAGAGCTGTGACCTTGGAGAGGAAGGAGTTGGGGACCTTGAGGAACCTCAGGGATCTCTGGAGCAGGGAGGTGTAGATAGTCCTGAGCTGCTCCAAGTCCTGGGAGCTGAGAGAACATTTTTAACTACACTACAACATTTCTGTAATACAGGGGACAGTATATATATTAAAGTTCAAATAAAAGACTCAATTTGAAGCTTTCGGAAGAGTGATTGCTCGAAGCATATTATATATTTATAATTGTATGTAATTCTAATGTCCTCAAAGCTTATGTCCATAGTTCATCTAAAATACCCATTCAAAGAGTCTAGCATCAGTATCACTATAAAAGGAATTTCCAAAAATGCAATATAACAGCGGTATGGTAGATTAAACTGGCGAAACCGCTGGGAGGGTTCACCACTGATAAGCCAGGCCCTCCCATTAATTTTTCCATTGCAGTAAGGGCAGTAGAAATTGATTTATTTTAAAAAGAATCATGCGCATCAAAAATAGTTTTGTATTTTGATAACAGATGGCGCGCTAGTGCATCGTAATATAACCCCACTAGTGAGTGTGAGTAACTACACTGGCAGAGTTGTAAGTGCAGAAGTCAAACTGCTCTCTACATGTATAAACATGTGATGTACTTACAGTAAAAGCAGGTGCCAACTACTACCCACCATGGTATCATGGCCTGTATCACATTGTACTAGACTATAGTCTAAATTAGGAAGAAATAAAACTCTGCCTTTGCCAGTCCCAAGCCCGGATGAAAAAGAAGGAGGGGAAGCAGTAACAAGCTCACTAAAAAACTTGGGCTCAGCTGGCCCGGCTGATAGTACCCTATAAGAATACAGAATGAACAGCATCTGTACTCCATGTTAGAAGCGGCTGCACATGGCATCTGTTCCTCATGTCAGAGGCGGCCATTTCTTTTGGAGCTAAGTCAGCCTGCCACTGAGTAGTGCTCCCAGTCTTAATGACAAAGGCAGACGCATTCTACTTCACCTAGTCATGATGGTTGTCAAAACAGACACCATCAAAAGTCTCAAGCTTTACAAGCTTAATATCCTGATGTGATTGAGTGGAGATAAGAAAGAAGAAGAAATAAACAAAGATGCTGCTACCTGAAGGAAAATATCTTGAAGAGGGAGGAGAATCTCTCTGGCAGCTTGGAGAAGCCGCTGGAGACACTGCCGATCACCTGGATGGACTCCATTTGGAGCCACTCTAGGGAGTTGGAGTCGTAGAATCCTTGGTAGGAGATCACCTGTCACACACCTAGCTCTATGTAGATTTCTGCTGTTGTTGTTAGTGACCAAGTCAGTTTCAACTTTTGCCGACTATATGGTGACAAATATTCTCCAGTTTGTGATCTCACAATGTAATAAGACAAACTCCAAATAAATAAATAGGGTGATGTTACCAAAATGTAACACACTATTTATTTATGTGAGAATCGATTTGAATCCTGTCGACTCTCTTTTCTCTGTGGAGAATCTTGCCGATTCTCCGTTTGCTCTGTGGTAGTTGTGACAGCGAAGGTGCTGTCAACTGGAAGTTGGGATTGGATTGGTGAATTTTGCAGTCGTGATGGCAGGAGTGAGGACACAGGATTGGTTGGTCAAGGGAACCGATGCTGACAGACAGAGAGCATGGAGGAGAGTGAGCTTACGCCCACGATTTACGCTGGATCAGGAGACGCGTGTAGTGCGGATGAGACTCGGAATTGCTACTGAGGCTTCCCCAGTCGGGTGGTGTCACATGACCTCTATTGAGATTCTGTTTGGTCATTCATTACATCATGGAAGATGAAGAATCGCCTTGATTGGTCCAAGCAACTGGGAAGCCATCTTTGATAGTTATAGCAGAAAATGTGAGGATGGAGTATTGACCCATATAAAGTTGTTTTCAGCGAATTCAACTCCAGGGTCTTTTGTCTTTGAGATTTCTGGAATAAAAGTTTCGTTGACCTAGCACTAATGATGCGAGATGGGAATCTTTCATCTTAACTCTAGGCCTAACTGCAATCATTTATTAATATCTATAATCGTATTATCTCCTTGTTTTTCTCTGTCTGTCTGACATACAGTCTGTATTTTATTTGGCTCTTACAGTACATCATGTCATACAGTAAGTTGGTACAGGGTACAAGGTGGTTGGACATAGGCAGGGACATGGTAGAATGACTGGCGGTTTTAAATTATCAGATTTATTTATCTAATTACTTTGTGTTTTTAATTTATGATCCAAATTGTTCCTAATCATCCAGTTTGATCAGTGATCACTGATGATCACTCGTTTCCTCAAACCTTTCTATCCAGCTTATTGCAGATCTTCATCTCTTCCTTCAAATTTTTTCCTAACTGATTATAAGTGTTTTTCGTGTCCATCAAGTTGAGTTTGACTTTAGGTGACACTATGGACAAATAATCTCCAATTTGTTCTGTTAGTGAGCAACACTCTCAGCTCATCTAGTAATGGTAGCTTCCTTGATACCTTTCAACCAGCTAATTGGAGGTCTTCCTCTCTTCATTCAAATGTTTCCAACATTGACATCTTTCTTAATCCATTTGTCTTCATTTTGTGTGTTAACAACTTTGCCTTTGCCTGTCCCAAGCCCGGATGAAAAAGGAGGAGGGGGAGCAGTAACAAGCTCACTAAAACACCTGGGCTTAGCTGGCCTGGCTGATAGTACCCTGTAAGGGCTCCAGGGATACAGGATGTCAGAGGCGGTCATTACATATTGGAGCTAAGTTGGCCTGCCACTGAGTAGTGCTCCCAGTCTTAATGACAAAGGCAGATGCATTCTACTTCACCCAGTCATGATGGTTGTCTAATATGATTGAGTGGAGATAAGAAAGAAGAAGAAGATGTGTGTTAAGTGCTACCTCTCTAAAGAAAATTACCCAAATAAGTTAAATATACACGATGATTTGGTAGCCATGTTTTTACAGAAAAACCTATAAATTACATTTTTGAATTTTTTTCTTGTGTGCTTCTTATATATCTATATAATCCTAATTGTGTAGCTTAAAAAAATGGGAGAAAAGTCATATCTTGACCATCTATGTAAATTTATAATATCTTTTATTTATAACCTATACTCATCCTAGGGTATATGCTGGATATGTAAATAGTCCAAATATACATATATAGACATATGTAAATGACATTTAACTTACAATATCAGCTCGAAGAGCATAGACACAAGGAATTTGTGTAATATTTGCACAAGGGGATAAGAAACAACAACTTACAATACCTCGCATGATTATTCATGTTTATAACATTACTTGATGAAGGGGATTCCCCATTATATAATTGTTTAGAAACTTAGCGTTTATACAGTAAAACCTCAATGAGAGAGGACACTTGTGCTATAAGACACCTTTCTACAAAGGACATTTTTTATTTCCAAAAATTACAATTTTTACTATTTAGAAACTCTCCAGAACATCCCCTATACTTAAAGGACACTTTGTCTCAGCAATTAGGTATCCTTTCCAGGGAGGTTTACTGTATATATATGTAATAATTTGTATATAGCAATATGCAACTCCACCACAACCTATGCAATGTATCGTCAAAGATTTTAATAAAAGTAGGCTTCGCGAAAAGGGAGAATAAACCATTAGCAGGATTGCATCATCCAGGAAGTAAAGGTCACTGCCCAGGACCCATAAAACTAAATTTCAAAGACCTTCTTCTTCCTGGAAGATGGCAATCATGACGGCAATGGAGGTACCAACACCAATCACAGTTAAGCATGAACAACTAACAGCCAACCATAAGTAACCAGGTAGAACGATCCCATCCAATGAGAAGCCGAGAGAGTTAACGAGGAAGATCTCGGACAGAAAGTTATCAGAACGTAGCTGACCAGACTAGAGGTAAGGTTCTATCCTATCCAGGTGCTTGTTATTTCCCCTGTGGAAACCCACCATTCGACGAAACGACTGCGCCATCTCACCAACCTCCACCATCCACCACAAGACACCAATCCCAAAGTAAGTTGACAGGAGTCAACAGGATCTCACATATATGTGCATTGTATTTTTATAGATAGATGAAAAAGAGGCTCAAATACAAAGTAGTAACACAAACAATGAGAGAAGAGTGCCACCTGCTGGAGCCAAGTGAGCAGAGGACAGGTGCCCCAGAGATCAGGCTGGATGACATGGAGGTCCCGTACATACAGCACCAGGTGGTCATAGCCACGGGGCCGTATCACACGGCCACTGCTGCTGTGCAGGGTGTAGCACAGCTGATGCAGCCGGGCCTGGAGCTGATCAGGGGAACTGTTCACCCCGCAGGACACCCACACCACCTTACACTTGGAACCCAGGAATGTCTGGCAGCAGTGATCCAGCAGGAAACTGCACATTGGACATGATAATAAACCTGTATTAGCATTCAAAGTTAAACTTATAATTGTTGGTTTTTTTATATAAACAAATTCAGAATCGTTTTGAAAATAGAGCAATCCATAAATAAATCTTTAATTAAAAAGGCATATTTTGGATTAAAATATTCATTTATTTTTACCAATATTTCAGTTTCTCCCCATTGAATATAACAAATTATTTTTAAAACTTAATTCTGTTGACGTTATGTAGCGCTGAGTTTGTTGTTAATACACATTAAATATGTTATAACACCTTGATAAAGGTTGGTGTTCAGCCAACTGAAATATTGGTCAAATAAATTATTTTTTTAATCCAAAATATGCTTTTTTAATTAAAAATTCAGAATCACTCTCAAAAAGTTTCAGTAATTAAGGAACATGACCTTAACTGTGGTACAATAGAACAACCTCTCTGTAAAGGACAACACCTAGTTACAGAGCCAAAGTTTCCTTTAGAGAGAGATGGCCTCTTATTGGAGAGATGAAAAATAGGTAAAAATGGTAATTTTGCGAATTAAAACTGTCCTTTGTAGAGAAGTTTCTTCTAGCACGAGTATCCTCTTATGGAGGTTCTAATGTTTTTTTTGTTGCTTATCCCTAGTACACGTGGTACAGACCATTATAATCATGGTGGGTAGAAGAAGGCGACTGCTTTTACTGTAAGTACACCACATGTCTACACATGTGAAAAGCAGTTCGACTTTGCACTTACAAATGTGCCAGAGCCCCGTTTGGTTACTTGCACCCGCTGGTGGGGTTGGAATTTTGCAAGAATCGGGGGCCATTGAAACATTTTTTTTTTTTTTAGGTTCTAATGTATCCCCTATGAGTAATCTCATCACCCACTAGATAAATCCAAGTAGCATATTAATCATCTAGATTCTATTAGATATTTGTAAGTAATTAAATTAGGCTAAGCAGATAAGATTAGCATAATCCCTGTGCAAGAATGACACACATAATCATAAAATTGATAAGGCACAATTTGGATTATAGATTATAAACACAAGGTAATAAGACCAAATCCAAATAAATAAATAGTGTGTGACGTTTCAGTAACAGCATTGTTACCATACCATAAAATTTCTCATTCAGTACTTTTGTCTGAAGATGGTAACAACGCTGTTACCGAAATGTCACACACTATTTATTTATTTGGATTTGGTCTTATTACCTTGTGTTTATAATCATAAAATGTTCCATATATATTTTAAAATTATGAGTAATTTACCTATTTTGGAAGTGATCTCACTAACATACAGAGTTGCTGTGGCACAGACCGTACCTTTTACCACAGCCTGAGGGCCCAGCCAGCAGGATGGGGAACACTGTCTTGTTCTTGATCCAAGGTCCTAGGTTGTACTTCATGATCTTGGTGCTGAGGGTCTCCACCAAGGGCAGGCTGGTTGGGAGTCCAGAGTCCATGGATAGTGACAGCTGGAATACAGCACTCAAACTGGCATGGTACAATTGGGATCATAAATTAAAATCACAAGACAACGAGACCAAATCCTGATTAAAAGAAGTACAGAATAACCTATTCAATTCAACCAACTATGAATCAGCTAGGTTTTTCAAATCCCAATTAACCTATTTACTCTAATTTAGTCACCTATAATTCACAACACTCCCTAAGTTTTGATAACAAAATGTCCAAAAAAAGTGAATGTTTTGGTGAATTGATAACCAACTTATCTGCAATAATTTAACACACAAAGGCTAAAATTAATCTGAGAATTTTAATACCTTGTGGTGTGAAAATGTCAAAAAGGCTTTGATAAATGCTTTAATTTTTATTTTTCCTGACAAGGACAAAAGGTTTTTGTCGAGGGGATAAAGACATTTACTGACCAAAGTGTCTCTTAAATCTAAGAACACAATGATTAAAACAATTGGGAATTAAAACCTGGGACCTTAATATATAATTATATTGTAAACCAAGTTGTGCTATTTTAAAAAAAGGTCTTTATAACAAGATATTTCACTTTATATATACAATAGAACCTCCCTGTAAAGGAAAACACCTAATTTCAGAGCCAAAGTATCCTTTAGGGAGAGGTATCCTCTTACCGGAGAGTTGCTAAATAGTAAAAATGGTAAATTAGCAAATGAAAATTGTCCTTTGTAGAGAGGTGTCCTCTTACTGGAGAGTTTCTAAATAGTAAAAATGTTACAATATAATATAATGCGGCTTGTGATGGTAAAACGACATTTAAAAATTATCCCGCATGAGTTTCTTTTCAATGAAAAATCAAAATTCATTTTAAGGAGAAATAACGATTATTTCTAACCTTAAAGATGAGGTATTGAAAGGATGAATTGTGAAGAGTAATGAAAAATTTTAATTTTTCATTGAAAAGAAACTCATGCGGGATAATTTTTAAATGTCGTTTTACAAAATAAAAATGGTAATTTAGCAATTGAAAACTGTCCTTTGCAGAGAGGTGTCCGCTAGCACGAGTGTCCTCTCATGGAGGTTGTGTGTGTGTTCTCTCTCTCTACTCTATATATTATTTAGATAACACCATATTTGTAAGTTGGATTTTCATCAATTCAAGTACTTCATCAACTATATTCTAAACGTTTATTGTCCTTTTGAAGTTTCGCCGACTATCTGATACTTCACTAATAAGCTTTCCATCCTTTTTGAAAAGGTTGACAGTGGGTATTGAGGTCTTCTTCTCAATATAGATGCTGTCTCTCTTTACCTTGAGAGACAACCTAGTGTCCTGCTACTTGACCAGCTCCGTAACTCCAAAGGAAGAGGCTTTAAGAACGACTACCAAACATCCAAAAACTTATCCAAAACTCTTTTATTAAAAAACACTGTCAATTTATACATTTAAAGAAATTTACATAACAATTTATACATTAGAAGAAATTTACATACTTTTTCCTCTCTTAATTTTTCAAGTTACAAATTTACATAAAAATAAAGTTGACTACTCTAGTAGTCATAACAGTGGGTAACTGAAATGTCAAAAGGACACAATAAATGTATATAAAAAGTCTCCAACTTGAATTATTTGTATATGTTGGAGTGTTGTTATCATGTGATGAATCAAATTTGAAAGGTAATAGTAGATAAGTCATGTTTAATGATCCTATTTTTAACAAATGCCACATATAGCTAACCTCTATATGGAGATATCTCACTAAGTGATAATGATATTAAATTGGTAAAATGGCCGTAGCTGTACAGCACTGATGATTCAAGGATTCTAAAAACATTTATAAATTCCACAGAGAGAGTAGAATTACAGAGTTTAACCCCTATATTTCGATACTTACTTTGATTCAACCCATAGTTAAAATCCCAACCATTTTTTTCCCTGTCATCTTTAATTCAACACAGTCTTTAATTCAATAAAAGAAAACAAGACCTAATCCAAATAATTATTTGGATTAGGTCTTGTTTTCTTTTATTATAATCTATAATCCAAATTGTGCTTTATCAGTCTTTAATTCAAATAAATTTTCAGAGCTCAATATTTCCCTTTCAAATTACCATCTTTAATTCAACCAACTATATTTCTAAATTTACTCAATAAGGTTCAATTTGGATTATAGTTTATAAACAAAGGTCCAAATAAATAAAATAGTGTGTCAACTATTTATTCATTTATATTTGGTCTTTTGACCTTGTGTCTACACTTACTCTTTAATTCAACAAAATTTTCACTTACCAATCAGCCTATTTACTTTAACCGACTCTAATTCAACCGAAAAAACTTACCTCTTGGGAGATGTTGATTTAAAGAAGTTGGACTGTATATTATGATAAGGCACAATTTAGATTATAGATTATAAACACAAGGTAGTAAAGACCAAATCCAAATAAATAAATAGTGTGTGATGTTTCGGTAACAGCGTTGTTACCATCTTCAGACAAAAGTACTGAATGAGAAATTTTACCACAGCATGGTTTAAATAGTTACTGTTATCAAGTGTGTAAACTTCTTATCTGCTATCTTGTTTCCACACTTGATAACAGTAACTATTTAAAAGCATGCTGTGGTAAAATTTTTATTCAGTACTTTTGTCTGAAGATGGTAACAATGCTGTTACCGAAACGTCACACACTATTTATTTATTTGGATTTGGTCTTATTACCTTGTGACTGTATATTGTGTCAAAACACTTTAGGAAGATGTCTTTGTGTAATTTAGATGAAAACATGTGCAAGGCCACCATTGCCAAACTGCAAGCAGCAAGCAATGAACAGAGCAGTTCCAGAATGGAGAGCTGAACCAGCGAAAGCAACATTTACCTTGGGAGGAAATGGCTTTAATTTGTTGTCCTTCAGGTCATAGTAGAAATTGAGAGGGTTGTTTGGGTCCGGGGGTTTGTAGGGGCTCATGGAGAAGATCTGTAACATACACCTTTATTGGCCGCAGCTTTAATACACAATTATTGAAACTTCTCCTTAATTTAAGGAGAAAACCCCATATACTGTATGTAAATATATATGAACACATGCTGAATTAAAGAAAAAAATGGAAATTTCGATTTGAAATCAAATATCAGCAATACCTAAATTATAATTGATCACTTCATAAGGGTTTCCATCTATATTTTGGCCATAGATTTGGCCTAGGCACTGTGCCAGCTAAATACCTCTTTGGCAGATTGTAAAGATTCTATTCCATGGGATCCACAAGGGATCTAATGGAATCTTCACAATCTGCTAAAGAGGTGTTTAGCTGGTACAGTGCCTAGGCCAAATCTATGACCAAAGATGCCTAGACTGACGAGGACCATTAGCCTGAAACCATGGTCTCTTGATGGACTCTTCTTGGTTTGCCAAGGCTGGTGTTGTGGCTTTGTCACCGAGTTGAGTCCGCTAGTTTGCCTAGATGGTCAATAGTTGATGCTTAGTTTTAGAGTCTATTATAGTCTATAGGGACCATATTAACAAACTGAAACTAATAAGGAACCATAGATATAGTTTCCATCATTCTTGGTACCAAATAGAAAACCCCAAAAAACAGACCCTCCAACTAAACAGAAGGGAATCGACACAGTTGGCCAGATGGAAATCTGGTCACCTGCGCCCTCTAGTCTATAAAGAGGGAGCCAAAAGCTTCCCCATGTGCACTAGATGCAAAACCGAAGAGGCCACTCCCCAACATATACTAAATTGTATTGGAAAGGACAAAGGATCTCTGTACAGAGAACCAAGAAGAGTTTTTGAGCTTCTTTATGAGCACGACCTCCAAGATCTTGTCTAATTTAGACTAAAAGGATAAGTAAAAAAAAAAAAAAAAGAGTCTATTGTGATGGGGGAGTTGACCATTATTTTTATAGATGGCTATAGCTGATGTATTATGCAGCCTCTCATGGAAGGCTCTACCGTATCTTATGGGAGAGAAGTTTTAGTGCCTAGACCATCTTTTAGAGTAAAAACATGTCTTAATCCTTTTAGTAGATGTCTTTATAAAGTTAAAAACTAAACATCATAATTGAATATACCTTGAAAATGGCAACAGTGGGTCACAGAATGTGTTTTGACATGCTTCATATTTAATTTAGATAAATCTGACACACATACCATGATTATTTTTGCCAAAAATTTGTGTACAAAAAGAGGCGCACATCTCCTATTAAAAATATAATAAAACAATGTAATTCTTTGTTCATCACAACACTACAGAATGTAATTTTTATTTATTATCATTTACAAAGCACGCGATATCCGTCTTGGATATTTGCATGCATACACAAGTTTGGGAGCTTATTTACAGTAATTATTAATATGATTTTAGTTATTATAAATAGAAATTATTAACGTATTTGTCAATTAGTTAACGATTTAATTACCCTATAATGAATATTAGTGAACATCACAGATAAGAACAGAAATTTAGAGCTATTTACAGCATATAACTATATACCAGTTATTACAGCCCAGGCTATCTATTACTAAAAAACTTTCTACAAAATCTATTAAAATTTATATACATATATCTATTATTAACTATTTGATTTAAACTATTTATATTTATTTGATTTTTGACTCTCAAGTCCTCTACAAGTCGACAGTCCGTTAGAATATGTACAGGATTTTCTTCTTCTGCACCACATGAGCATTTAGGCGAATCCGTCTTTCTGACATTGTACAAATATGATCTAAAGTTACCGTGTCCAGTAAAAAATTGAACATTATAAAAATTTGACTTGACATATTTGGGTATTTGGGAATCAGTGAAAAAGGACTTGAAAATGGTATTAGTCTTCTCATAGTATTTCTGCAATTTTTCCCTTATATAATTAGAAATTATATTCCTACTTGAAGAGTCAAATCGATTGTAATTTATTTTGGTTTTCAACATGTTAGATTCAATATATTCAGTTAGTTTGGGGACTTGTGCAAGTATGTGTGTACAATCCGATGATGTTGTACTGTAGGCCTGTATACAATATTTTAAAATATTATATTGAAGAGAATTTAGTTTGTCCTTAGACTTTTTGTTTATGAATGGATACCATATTGAATAACCATAAGTAATTGTACTTCGATATAATGTCTTATACAATATCAGTCTTCGTCTAAAGTCTAGACCCCATGCTTTCTTTGTCAGGTCAAATAGGTATCCACTAGCTCTAGTTACTTTTATGATCGTTTCATTAACGTGAGGCGTAAAGTCCAGTTTGCTTCTGACTCGGTGATTTTTAATAGTCACTCCTAGGATCTTAAGTTCTTCAACCGGTTTAATTAACTTGCTACCTGAGACTATTATATCGTTATTGCATTTATATAAATATAATATTTTTGTTTTTTCATCTGACAATTTTAATTTACGACTTTCACACCACTTATTGATTTTTCTTAATGGGAGACAGTGGTCCTCCCTGTGGACATCCTTTACTTAGTTTCTTATTAATTTCAGTTGAGGAATATCTAAATCTTACTCTTCTATTATCAAAGTATGATTGTGGAAGTTTTATCATTGAAGCCTGCACACCATCCCCATCTAGTCTTTTCATCAAGGCCGGCCACCATGCATTATCAAACGCTGCACTAATATCCACTGCAATTATTGCTGCAAATTCTCTTGTTTTATGTTCTAACGCAATTTTTATTATTTCAGTTAGTGCAGTAATAGTAGATTTCGATCTTCTAAAGCCATGTTGTCGATCACTTAGTAAATTAAAATCTTCATAATATTTTATTATTCTATTATTAATTATTTTTTCAAATATTTTAGAAATGTTGGAATTAAGACATAAAGGTCTATAATTTTTATAGTTATTAAAGTCTGTTTTTTCCAGGTTTCGGAATAATTATTGCCTCTGCTTTTTCCATTCAGCAGGATAGTATTGTAGGTCTAAGCATTTTTAAAATAGTTTCACCAATATAGGAGCTATAAATTGTTTAGTGTGCCTTATCATGTTGTTAGAGATGTTGTCTATTCCGGGAGATTTCTTTGGATTTAATTTGTCAATTAAATCGTTAACTTCAGTAATCATAACCATCGGTTTTTCTTTATCAAGTAGTTTTAAATTATAATTTATTATACTTTTATGGGTATTTGTATCTTCTTCACATTTATCATCTGGAAATAAGTTATTTAATAATTCCTCACCCTTCTGCAAACATTCCATGTCAGTATTACCCTCCAAAATTAGCATATTTCTCTTCCGATTAGATCCACTTTTGATGTTTTTATACACCTTATATAAGTATGAGCTACAGAATGTAATGGTGGTGAAGAAGAATGTGCCTTAATACTCTGTACTTGTGGAGGAACTAACAATGCATTGTTTTACTGCATTTTTAACTGAAGAGTTACCTCTGTTGATACACTAATACCATCCACCCACCACTTTATATTGTATTTCTGGGAGGTGTTGAACCTACCATCCTGGCAAAGTCAGCCTTGGTAGCAGGAGACATGTTAGAGCCCAGTCCCAGGACCAAGTTGACCACAAACTGCAGCTCATTCTGGGACTCCTCCAGCCGTTTGAGGGAGATACTGGCGTAGCTCAGCAGGTTGGTGGGAACTACCAGCGGGGACTGCCATCACAGCACTCATCTCACTATTCAAGACAACTTGAGAATTGTTAGGTTACAGTGGAACCTAGCTATATAACAGCCTCTTTATAATGACAAGAAAACATGGTTATTCTAATTTATTAATTTCAGATATATATCTGTATCTAATTAATACAATTGATTAATCCACAGCTTAATGTATTATGCATAGACTAGTTAATATGTCTAAGTCATCATCTCAGTACATGACTTTCATGGCTTAATATATTTTGATGTAGATAAGTGCTCCTCAATAAATGGAATATATAGTCAAGGTTCTCCAAAGGTCCCAAGTTCCACGCCCCAATTGGTTTAACTGATCTTATAACATTAACATGGTTATAATGACAAAATCTTGAAGTCGAATTATTTTGTTATAGCAAGGAAAAGGGACAATTTGGATTATAGATTATAAACACAAGGTAATAAGACCAAATCCATTGGAGCATTTTTTAAAATCAGAAATAAATGCTCAATGCGGGATTTAAACCTATGCCGTAACAGTCAAAAACTAACAGTTTAGACCACCCTTCCACCAACTCCCAAGCTTATAAGTAGATATGGCCAGTTAAAGAGTTTTTATTTTTAAGCGTTTAAAAGGTACCAGACACTAGAGGAAGCCCAACCAACCTCTTGGTGCCGGAGCCAGTGGACAGCCGGCAAGAAGTACTTGGAGATGAAAGAGGAGAGCAGCTGTTTCTGGCTGTGGTCCTCCAGCTGTTTCTCCAGCCAGGCTTCCACCAGTAGCTCCAGGCTCAGGCTCTCCTCACTGACAACACATCAGAAGTTGTTAAAAAAATTGTTTTTTTTTTTTTTTTGCTTATCCCTAGTACACGTGGTACAGGCCATGATAATCATGGTGGGTAGTTAGCGACTGCTTTTACTGTAAGTGCACCACATGTCTACACATGTGAAAAGCAGTTCGACTTTGCACTTACTAATGCCAGAGCCCCGTTTGGTTACTTGCACTCGCTGGTGGGGTTGGACTTTTGCAAGAATCGGGGGCCATTGGAGCATTTTTTTTCTTTAAACAGAAAAAAGTGTCCAATGCGGGAATCGAACCCGGGTCCTAGTGGTCGAAAACCAAATGGTTTAACCAGCCTTCCATTTGTTTTCCTTATTTGTCAAAAAAATAATCAAAAGATATGATTGGATCAGATGTAACAACACTGTTATCAAAATGTCACATTATCTTACTTATATTGATTTGGTCTTATTACCTTGTGATACTTACTCATGAACAAAAAATAACCTCTTCCTGTGTGGTTGAAAGCACATTAAAACATTTTGATGATATTCTCAGAACAGGTAGTTTCATAGCAAAGCTATAACACAATATACATAATCCTATATACCTGTATACAATATAAGCCTGTATACCATGTTGTTGTTGTTGTTTCTTATCCCCTTGTGTAAATATTACACGAATTCCATGAGTTCATGTTCTCATGGAATGGGGTGTAGGGGTGCAGCTTTCGTTGATCATGGCACCATGGCACACTTTGGTGAAAGTCTGACTTTGCTTGTAGTTTGAGGCCGTTCCTAACATGGAAGCAGACGCCTTTGCTGCCGACTCTAACATGAGTACAGACACAGCTCCTCCGTATCCCTGGAGTGGGACCCTTACTGAGGTCCATCAACTGGGTCAGTTGAAGTCAGGATTTTTAAAGAGGTCTACTCCTCTTCTAACAATGCTGCTGTTGGTCCGCGACTGCTTATTTGTCAGAGTTATTCTGCTTGTTTCGCAGCTGGCCTTCATATCTGAAGGTCATTCCCCTATCCGCCACCTGGGGACACGCCCTATAGCAGTCAGCTCTGCCAAGGGCTGTATATCATGGTTTTGGGGTATAGCTCTCATCAATACAGGATTGGTTAAAATTTCATCCTATGAGAAATTATTCCTCTCATTAGCTGCCAAATTTGGCAAAAAGGGCCCATGATTTCCTTACCCCCATATGACCAGCTAAAACCCCTTGACAGAGTCAGCTGATCAACACCATAGTATAAAGGTTGGCATCTGTATCTTTCAAAGCTGGAGTTATGGCACATTCTTCAATCAGAATCAGCAGGTTCTGTGGATTTTAAGATTACAGACTTTAATCCTAGCAGGCTTTTCTTCCTTTTTATTATTAAATAGCAATGGGACTGTATCGCAATATATTTTCCGAGACAATTTTTAAAATATATTTTCAGGACATATTTCTTGGTAGCATATTTTTGAGGTACATCTTTGCAACATACTTTTGGGATACATTTTCATGACACAATTTCATAACACATTTTTGAGATATGTTTTCCGGACAAATTTTTGTGACATTTTTGTAAAAAACATTTTTTGGTGTGTGGCATATAATTCTATCAAGTTAGTCCACATGCACCGGAGGAGCATGTTACCAAGCTAGACAAATGCTACAAGTAGCTAGAGCACAATTCTAAAGAGAGAGAGACTTACCTGAGGTAGATCATACCCATGCGGGAGATGGTAGCAGGAGAAGCTGAGGACAGATCATCCGTCTCAAAGATGAAGTTGACATTGTTCCCAAACTGGATCCTCTCTCCAGAGGGCATGGTCAGCAGGCGGTTGTCATCCAACACAGAGTTGAGGGATTCGATCCAGTCTGGGTCAATGTCTCCATCCATCACCACCCAGAAGGAAGAGTCTGTGGCAGACACAGGCTGGGATGACAGCTCCACAGTAGACAAGACTTATATCTACAAGTATCACTACCCAAACACAATACCCTATTTGGCACCTGCAGTTCCAGAACACATTTTGGCTTGCATTAGATGCATTAAACAGGACCTTTGGGAGAGGCCGCTGCTTATCATAAAACAGCTCAAGGAGCATGAACTCATGGAATTTGTGTAATCTTTACACAAGGGATAAGAAACAATAACAATACCCTAATATACACACAAACACTACAAACTACAAGGTAATAAGACCAAATACAAATAAATAAATAGTGTGCGACGTTTCTGTAACAGCGTTATTACCATTATCAGACAAAAGTACTGAATGTCAAGTCATTTGTCCAACCATTCAATACTTTTGTCTGATGATGGTAATAACGTTGTTACAGAAATGTCACACACTATTTATTCAGAGATTTTGTGTCTTATTACCTTGGTGTTCTAATTTATGATCAAATTATACCTTATTAAGACTATAAACTGTGTTAGCAGTAGATACATTTCAACAAGACATCATTTTCATTCGGCCTGTCACTGAGTAGTGCTCCCAGTCTTAATGACAAAGGCAGATGCATTCTACTTCACCTAGTCATGATGGTTGTCAAGTCTCAAGTTCTTCTAAGCTTGATACTCTAATATGATTGAGTGTAGATAAGAAAGAAGAAGATAATTTTCATCATTTAGTACAGTAATCTCTAATACAGATGTCAGCCATAATGGAATGCCATTTCACCATGTTCTAAGCAATTCTCTTCACCTCTTCCTATCTTCTAACTCCAGACACCATTACATTATCAAACCAATTCTTTCTCGGTCTCCCTTCATTCTCTAAGGTGTTGTTTCTTATCCCCTTGTGTAAAGATTATACGAATTCCATGAGTTCATGCTCCTCGAGCTGTTTTATGATGATCAGTGGCCTCTCCCAAAGGTCCTGTTTAGTGCATCTAATGCAAGCCAAAATGTGTTCTGGAGCTCTCTAAGGTGTGAATCCTTCCAGTATGGTCAATAAGTCCCATAACACATATTTACATATTGGATAGAGCAGAACCTCCTCTTTATAATAGCAACTTGTGTGTGGTTATAACATCTTAAAATTCTAAATACCTAATTATTTTATATAGCTGTGGCTATAAGGACAGTTTCATCGCAGTAAGGACAGTAGATTTTGTATTGTTTATAAAAGAAACATCCATACTTAAATCCTTTCATTTTATATAAATATATGTATAGTTAAACCTGTCTATAGCGCCCCCTCTAAATAGCGCCTTCCTCTCTATAGGGCCCGATTTTAAACATTAAAAGTGACCTGTCTATAGCACCCCCTCTCTATAGCACCCTATTTTGGTGAGTCCCAAGAGGGGGCACTATAGACAGGTTTAACTATAATGTACTTTGAGCATTGCTCAGTAAAAACATGTCTAAATGCCAAGGTTTCCTGTCATGTCTGTGATGCAGTTCAATGTTTGCAGACTCACTCTGTGGAGTAGTGATGGCCACTCTGGAACAGAGGGTGAGCACTCCATCGTTCCACTCTCTGGTCTCAGGGTCAATGTACCCCAGCAACTGTACAACATACCAACATGTCTCTTACCTAATAATAAAATTGATAAGGCACAATTTGGATTATTCTATACACAGTTACGAGCGTCATTCCTCATCTCCTAATCAACTCTGTCACCGTTTGCTTTTTTTTTTGGAATGGCGCCCTCCTATTGGTTGGCTATGAACACGCCACCTTTGCCCCCCCCCCCCCCCCATCATGCCTCCCCCACTCGCTTTTTCATTTTTGTAACTATTGTGTTGGAGCGGGTCGCTCCTTAAATAAATGCATATATTAGTTAATAACTTAATGGAATCCTCTCTTTCTTTTTCCCAGTATGAGACACCTACGGAAGCCAACAGTACATAGACAGATAAAGCACATAGGTTGTAGTTATTAACTAATATATGCATTTATTTAAGGCGCCAATTTATAATTGTAACAAATAGTATTTGAATAAAAACATTCAATCGGGTAAAAAAACGGGCGTTGCCCGGGTCATTCGGCTAGTAGATTATAAACATAAGGTAATAAGACCAAATCCAAATAAATAAATAGTGTGTGACCTTTCAGTAACAGCGTTGTTATCATCTTCAGACAAAAGTACTGAATGACATGTTTCAGTACTTTTGTCTGAAGATGGTAACAACGCTGTTACCGAAACGTCACACACTATTTATTTGGATTTGGTCTTATTACCTTGTGTTAATAATAAAATTGATAAAACAGAATTTTTTTAGTTTTTACATTAGATGTTATGGAGGTGAGATCAGGGTAAAAAAATCAGGATTATCAAAAGCTCCCCATTATCAAGGTGCATAGTAAAGAGGTATGACTGTATATTAGTGGGGTGATTCATTATTTGTAGTTAAAATATTGTTTTATAAAACAAGCAAAAACAATTGAGTGTCAATCAAAGGCTACTGGCTTATCAAAGCTATATATATAAACACAAGGTAATAAGACCAAATCCAAATAAATAAATAGTGTGTAACGTTTCGGTAACAATGTTGTTACCATCTTCAGACAAAAGTACTTTTGTAGTTTTGTACCATTCAGTACTTTTGTCTGAAGACGGTAACAACGCTGAAATGTCACACACTATTTATTTATTTGGATTTGGTCTTATTACCTTGTGTTTATAATCTACAATCCAAAGAAGAAATGTGAACTATTTAATAAAAATCAAATATTTTCCTGTCTGTAAAATAGTTTATTTTTAAACATATATCTATATATCTCCTCATATCTTTGTTAAGATAAATTTTCTTAAAAAGCATCTTTGTTTGTGTATGAGCTTGCTTGTTCCCACATATTAAAAAAATAATACTCTTAATGTTTAATTATCTTATTGAAAGTTTTTATACATTAGTTTTTTTGTGAAAACTGTTCAATAATTTAGTGTTAAGAGAGGAAAATAAACAAATAAAGATGGAACCTACCCAAGGTAATAAGACCAAATCCTAATAAATAAATAGTGTGTGACGTTTCGGTAACAGCGTTGTTACCATCTTCAGACAAATGTACTGAATATAGTTTTGTACTTTTCCTGTATTTTACCATTCAGTACTTTTGTCTGAAGATGGTATCAATGCTGTTACTGAAACATCACACACTATTTATTTATTTGGATTTGGTCTTATTACCTTGTGTTTATAATCTATAATACGTCACCCCGGAAGCCCTGAACTGGCTGAAGGCCTTGCCTCTCAGACTTTAATGACCGATATGTCCTCACTTCTTTTTTCTAGATTTAATTCATTTTGTCTCCTCTCTAATTGTAAATACACTGCTGTATCACCTCATAAGCATAAATAAAAATCCAAATTGTGCCTTATCAAGGAAGCTACCTTATTTTTAGAGATGGCCTTGGGATTGATGACCTGGTACATGATGTTGTAGCCCAGCAGGATCTGGGCAGAGATGAGGACTCTCCATAGGGTGGACTTCCCGGAGAATGGCTTCCCTACAATCACCACTCCCATCCTCTCCTTGAGTTGTTCCCAGAGCTCCATCACCTTCACTACCTGCCACATCCATGTCTTCTTTGTTCACTCTATTTACACGTTGTCAGAGAGAAGTGGCCATTTTCTGACATCCACAATCTGGGATTGAATCCTGCGTGTTGGAAAAGAAGGAGTTCGAAGCAGCCAATGGGAGGCCGACGGAAGCAGCTACGGGGATGCAGCGGCTAAAATGAGAAAACAATAACAGAAGAACCTTTAAACAACTTTCGAACACGAGAATTTGCCCTGATCTCCGATTCTTTTAGTGTAAATATTTAAATATATAATTAATTAAATAATACTTTTTACTTATTTTCTTAAATTATAATAAATATAATTTTCCCTCCTGTTTTCGTCTAATATTTTAATAGTGCTATAAGCAGCGACACCACAATTTTGAACCTTCAACCCCGCCGACCAAGAATAGAGGTGATTGACTACCTCTATAGAACTTAGATCGTCATCACAACACAGAGTGGCGGTGAAACCGCAATACTGCTGCGCATTAGACACTTTTTCTGGACAAAAAAATTTTGCTTCAATGGCCCACATACTTACAAAAGACCAACCCCATTAGTCTTCTTCTTCTTCTTTCTTATCTTCACACTGGATGAAGTAGAATGTGTCGGCCTTTGTCATTAAGACTGGGAGCACTACTCAGTGGCAGGCCGACTTAGCTCCAAAAGAAATGGCCGCCTCTGACATGAGGAACAGACGCCATGTGCAGCCGCTCCTAACATGGAGTACAAACGCTGCTCATCCTGTATCCCTGGATTAGGAGCCCTTACAGGGTACTATCAGCTGGGCCAGCTGAACCCAGGTTTTTTAGTAAGCTTGTTACTGCTCCCCCTCCTCCTTTTTCATCCGGGCTTGGGACCGGCAAAGGCGGAGTTACCCCATTAGTGAGTGTGAGTAACCTAAATGTGCTCTGGCATACATGTAACCACTTTCTACCTGTGTAGACACATAGCTACTGAGAGGAATACCTGGTTGTCATTAGGGATGAGTCCGTAAGTGTTAAAGGCCTCCATGACTGCCTTGGTGATGGCCTCATCGGAGAGGTTCCGCTGCTCTGTGCCGGGGAAGATCTTGGTGATGAGGTCCTTGAACTTGACGGAATCCCCGTGGGTCAGTTTGGGCAGGATATTGGAGCAGACAGCTTGGATCACAATCTCTTTCTCCTGTGCCTCCTCCACCACCTCTCCTGTTGGGCATCACCACCACTCTATGTGACAATATATTCATGGACAAAACTTGAGTCTTTGATGTCACAGATCAGATTTTTATTTTAAAAGAGACAGAGGCAATTTTGTTCACACTTGGTTATCTTGTGTCTTTACTAAAGGTCACTTTGTATCAAATATCTTTCAGAGTTATTGTCTGAATTCCGATATAAATAATAAAAGTATAAGTTTTTTAAGGAATAACTCTTATCATGACCAATTTAGTATGAAGTAAGGAATGAAGATATAAGAAGCTACTCTTCATTCCTTACTTCATACTAAACTAAAAGTATAACTTCCTTAAGTTTTGTTCCCATGGGTTTATCTTATTAATATTTATATATGTATTTATTTAGATTTGGTCTCTTATTACCTTGTGTTTCTAATCTATAATATAAATTGTACCTTATCATGTTTTTATAAAGTAAACACCAAGAGGTGTCAAACAAGTTTAAAATTGCTGTTTAAATATTCCTGCCTTTATTTAACCACGTGCACAACATTCCAGCAGGTGTTCTAGCTGTGATCTATGTTAGGTTCTGTGAGCAGTTACCTTCCTCAGGAGATTGAAGGTTCTTGACTCTGGCCAGGAGTTTCCCGCAGGAGTTGAGGATGGCCTTCAGAGCCCTCAGTCCCCAGTCATAGTGTTGCTGAGGGCTCAGTACCTCCCTGCACCACCACAGACCATCATCTCCACATCACAGACAACAACCCTGTGTGCTAAGTAGAATTATTTGTTAAATATATTGCAATCAGCCAAAAAATTAATATTATTATTTATTTTTAATATATTTATTATTAAAGTAGAACAACCTCCATGAGAGGACATCCTGATAGAGAATACCTCTATACAAAGGACAGTTTTCATTGTCAATACAATAGAACAACCTCCAAGAGAGGAGACTCCTGCAACAGTACAACTCTCTAAAAAGGACAGTTATATATCATTGCCAAAATTACCATTTTTGCTATTTAGAAACTCTCTGGTCATAGAACACCTACCCCTAAAGGACATTTTGGCTCTGAAACTAGGCGTCCTTTACAGAGAGGTTCTACTGTATCCAAAAATCAGCAATTGCTGGTTTCACAGCTGGGTTACAAAAAGAGGAGGGGGTGGGGGGGCAATGTAATAAGCTCACTAAAGTGAAAAATATAATTGGAAGGCCCAGATCATCAGTGTGGTGAACCCTTCCAATGTTAGAATTTAATCTATTAAACACCACTCTAATTTAAATGCCTTCATCAAGAAATTTTCTACATTGATGGCTATGCAATCAGAACAGCCTTATTCAATGGTAAAGTGGTATGGTATATTAAACTGACAAAACTGCAGGGAGGGTTCTCTGATGATGAGCCAGGCCCTCCCAATCATTTTTATCACTGCAATAGGCGCAGTAGGAAATTGCTTAAATTTAAAAAAATAGCCTTAAAATGATCTCTTAATGATTTCTTATTATAGCATTCTATCCTAGGCTTAGGTTGGGAGAGAAATAACCAATTTACATATACAGTGTAACCTCTTTAATTCAGCCCTTTAAAATTCAATGCTTACTATAATTACACCATTTTTCAAATCCCAACTAAAGTATCTACACCCATACCTCGCTTTTCGTCGGGGTTACGTTCCAAAAAAACACGACGCAAATTGAAACGACGCAAAGTGAAAATAAAATTTTGATGGCATGGCGCAATTAAAAACAAAGGTGTTGCCATATTTTAGGAAAAAAAAATTAAAGAATCGAATCCAAAACAACGCAACTTCGAAAATCTAACGACACACAGTGAAAATCAGTAAAAATTAAGCAGCGACGCAACTTCGAAAAAAACGCAAAATGAAATGACACAAAGCGAGGTATTGGTGTACTTCTATTTAACCAACTCTAATTCAACAACAGGAATCACCTATCCCTTGCTGTGTTGAATTTATAGAAGTTAGACTGCATAACCAACCCCTGTGGTCTTCCCACACCATCAAAGTACAAGGATCCAGCCAACCATGTTACCTGGCCCCACACCATCAAAGTACAAGGATCCAGCCAACCATGTTACCTGGCCCCACACCATCAAAGTACAAGGATCCAGCCAACCATGTTACCTGGCCCCACACCATCAAAGTACAAGGATCCAGCCAACCATGTTACCTGGCCCCACACCATCAAAGTACAAGGATCCAGCCAACCATGTTACCTGGCCCCACACCATCAAAGTACAAGGATCCAGCCAACCATGTTACCTGGCCCCACACCATCAAAGTACAAGGATCCAGCCAACCATGTTACCTGGCCCCACACCATCAAAGTACAAGGATCCAGCCAACCATGTTACCTGGCCCCACACCATCAAAGTACAAGGATCCAGCCAACCATGTTACCTGGCCCCACACCATCAAAGTACAAGGATCCAGCCAACCATGTTACCTGGCCCCACACCATCAAAGTACAAGGATCCAGCCAACCATGTTACCTGGCCCCACACCATCAAAGTACAAGGATCCAGCCAACCATGTTACCTGGCCCCACACCATCAAAGTCCAAGGATCCAGCCAACCATGTTACCTGGCCCCACACCATCAAAGTACAAGGATCCAGCCAACCATGTCACCTGGCCCCACACCATCAAAGTACAAGGATCCAGCCAACCATGTTACCTGGCCCCACACCATCAAAGTACAAGGATCCAGCCAACCATGTTACCTGGCCCCACACCATCAAAGTACAAGGATCCAGCCAACCATGTTACCTGGCCCCACACCATCAAAGTACAAGGATCCAGCCAACCATGTCACCTGGCCCCACACCATCAAAGTACAAGGATCCAGCCAACCATGTTACCTGGCCCCACACCATCAAAGTACAAGGATCCAGCCAACCATGTTACCTGGCCCCACACCATCAAAGTACAAGGATCCAGCCAACCATGTTACCTGGCCCCACACCATCAAAGTACAAGGATCCAGCCAACCATGTTACCTGGCCCCACACCATCAAAGTACAAGGATCCAGCCAACCATGTTACCTGGCCCCACACCATCAAAGTACAAGGATCCAGCCAACCATGTTACCTGGCCCCACACCATCAAAGTACAAGGATCCAGCCAACCATGTTACCTGGCCCCACACCATCAAAGTACAAGGATCCAGCCAACCATGTTACCTGGCCCCACACCATCAAAGTACAAGGATCCAGCCAACCATGTCACCTGGCCCCACACCATCAAAGTACAAGGATCCAGCCAACCATGTTACCTGGCCCCACACCATCAAAGTACAAGGATCCAGCCAACCATGTTACCTGGCCCCACACCATCAAAGTACAAGGATCCAGCCAACCATGTTACCTGGCCCCACACCATCAAAGTACAAGGATCCAGCCAACCATGTCACCTGGCCCCACACCATCAAAGTACAAGGATCCAGCCAACCATGTTACCTGGCCCCACACCATCAAAGTACAAGGATCCAGCCAACCATGTCACCTGGCCCCACACCATCAAAGTACAAGGATCCAGCCAACCATGTTACCTGGCCCCACACCATCAAAGTACAAGGATCCAGCCAACCATGTTACCTGGCCCCACACCATCAAAGTACAAGGATCCAGCCAACCATGTTACCTGGCCCCACACCATCAAAGTACAAGGATCCAGCCAACCATGTTACCTGGCCCCACACCATCAAAGTACAAGGATCCAGCCAACCATGTTACCTGGCCCCACACCATCAAAGTACAAGGATCCAGCCAACCATGTTACCTGGCCCCACACCATCAAAGTACAAGGATCCAGCCAACCATGTTACCTGGCCCCACACCATCAAAGTACAAGGATCCAGCCAACCATGTTACCTGGCCCCACACCATCAAAGTACAAGGATCCAGCCAACCATGTTACCTGGCCCCACACCATCAAAGTACAAGGATCCAGCCAACCATGTTACCTGGCCCCACACCATCAAAGTACAAGGATCCAGCCAACCATGTTACCTGGCCCCACACCATCAAAGTACAAGGATCCAGCCAACCATGTTACCTGGCCCCACACCATCAAAGTACAAGGATCCAGCCAACCATGTTACCTGGCCCCACACCATCAAAGTACAAGGATCCAGCCAACCATGTTACCTGGCCCCACACCATCAAAGTACAAGGATCCAGCCAACCATGTTACCTGGCCCCACACCATCAAAGTACAAGGATCCAGCCAACCATGTCACCTGGCCCCACACCATCAAAGTACAAGGATCCAGCCAACCATGTTACCTGGCCCCACACCATCAAAGTACAAGGATCCAGCCAACCATGTTACCTGGCCCCACACCATCAAAGTACAAGGATCCAGCCAACCATGTTACCTGGCCCCACACCATCAAAGTACAAGGATCCAGCCAACCATGTTACCTGGCCCCACACCATCAAAGTACAAGGATCCAGCCAACCATGTTACCTGGCAAAAGAGAAGAGAGAGACCAGCTTGGCTGCGATGTTGTTGGAATGGTGGAAGCCATCTGCATACAGACTCAGCTCTGTGATCTGGCCAATGTCTGGGGAAGTCATGGCAATGGGCCGGAAGAGCTGCTTGAGGTTGTCAGGCAGGTTCTGCCGGGCTCCATAGCCCTTGCCTGCTGGGTTTAGGGTGACAAAGATCTGGGAGGCGAAATCCACTTTCACCTGGAAAACCACACACACAGTTGTCCTAGAAAAACCTGTTTGTTTCTGATAAGGCATAATTTTGATTATAGATTAGAACTACAAAATAATAAGATCAAATCCAAATAAATAAATAAATAGTGTATGATGTTTCGGTAACAGCATTGTTGCCAAAACACGTCACACACTATTTATTTATTTAGATTTGGTCTTATTATCTTGTAGGTCTGTTTGTATCTAATGGCACTAAATGACCCATTCATCGATTAGATAAAATCCCCAATGATCCTTTAAGTAAGCATATATCATGCAAAAAAAACTTGATCAATTATTTTTCATTACTTCAAAAGACTCATTCCATAAAGGTTTCCCAGAGGTTTCTAATTCTGTCTAACACCTTTTCTAGACCTTCATAGTATCTTAGCTGTGAATGTTTGTCTCTCTGTTTCCAATATTTGGAGCAATAATGGTAGCACTTCAAGTTGAAGTCTCCAACTCCATCCCAATATGGACAAGGGTATCATCCACTGGCTCTAATTTTGATACAACTTCTCAAGGCAGATGATCCTATTGCTAGGTAAATGATAGATTGATGCAAAAGGGGAAAACAACTGCATTATTTTTCCCAAATAAAAACCTCAATGAGAGATGGACTAACGGGTCCAAGAAGGATCTCACAACAAGACTATGGCTATAGATTGATTACCTTGAAGGAGCCTGATTAGGGAGATACAACAGCCTTAAAACTGATTCACCTGAAATACACCCATGGACAAATCTTAAGGAAAGTCTTTGATGTTGCTGTTTTTCTATTTTTTAATAGAAGACAGAGGTAATTTTGTTCACACTTTGTTATTTCGTGTGTCTTCAATAAAGCTCACTGTAATATCTTTCAGAGTTATTGTCTGAATCCCGATATACATACTAAAAGGTACAACTTCCTTAAGTTTTGTCCATGAGTGTATATATGTGTGTCTTCAATAAAGGACACTGTAATATCTTTCAGAGTTATTGTCTGAATCCCGATATACATACTAAAAGGTACAACTTCCTTAAGTTTTGTCCATGAGTGTATATATGTGTGTCTTCAATAAAGGACACTGTAATATCTTTCAGAGTTATTGTCTGAATCCCGATATACATGCCAAAAGGTACAACTTCCTTAAGTTTTGTCCATGAGTGTATATATGTGTGTCTTCAATAAAGGTCACTGTAATATCTTTCAGAGTTATTGTCTGTATCCCGATATACATGCTAAAAGGTACAACTTCCTTAAGTTTTGTCCATGAGTGTATATATGTGTGTCTTCAATAAAGGAAACTGTAATATCTTTCAGAGTTATTGTCTGAATCCCGATATACATGCTAAAAGGTACAATTTCCTTAAGTTTTGTCTATGAGTGTATATATGTGTGTCTTCAATAAAGGACACTGTAATATCTTTCAGAGTTATTGTCTGAATCCCGATATACATGCTAAAAGGTACAATTTCCTTAAGTTTTGTCTATGAGTGTATATATGTGTGTCTTCAATAAAGGTCACTGTAATATATTTCAGAGTTATTGTCTGAATCCCGATATACATGCTAAAAGGTACAATTTCCTTAAGTTTTGTCTATGAGTGTATATATGTGTGTCTTCAATAAAAGTCACTGTAATATATTTCAGAGTTATTGTCTGAATCCCGATATACATGCTAAAAGGTACAATTTCCTTAAGTTTTGTCTATGAGTGTATATATGTGTGTCTTCAATAAAGGTCACTGTAATATATTTCAGAGTTATTGTCTGAATCCCGATATACATGCTAAAAGGTACAATTTCCTTAAGTTTTGTCTATGAGTGTATATATGTGTGTTTTCAATAAAGGTCACTGTAATATATTTCAGAGTTATTGTCTGAATCCCGATATACATGCTAAAAGGTACAATTTCCTTAAGTTTTGTCTATGAGTGTATATATGTGTGTCTTCAATAAAGGTCACTGTAATATATTTCAGAGTTATTGTCTGAATCCCGATATACATGCTAAAAGGTACAACTTCCTTAAGTTTTGTCTATGAGTGTATATATGTGTATCTTCAATAAAGGTCACTGTAATATATTTCAGAGTTATTGTCTGAATCCCGATATACATGCTAAAAGGTACAACTTCCTTAAGTTTTGTCTATGAGTGTATATATGTGTATCTTCAATAAAGGTCACTGTAATATATTTCAGAGTTATTGTCTGAATCCCGATATACATGCTAAAAGGTACAACTTCCTTAAGTTTTGTCTATGAGTGTATATATGTGTATCTTCAATAAAGGTCACTGTAATATATTTCAGAGTTATTGTCTGAATCCCGATATACATGCTAAAAGGTACAACTTCCTTAAGTTTTGTCTATGAGTGTATATATGTGTATCTTCAATAAAGGTCACTGTAATATATTTCAGAGTTATTGTCTGAATCCCGATATACATGCTAAAAGGTACAACTTCCTTAAGTTTTGTCTATGAGTGTATATATGTGTGTCTTCAATAAAGGTCACTGTAATATCTTTCAGAGTTATTGTCTGAATCCCGATATACATGCTAAAAGGTACAACTTCCTTAAGTTTTGTCTATGAGTGTATATATGTGTGTCTTCAATAAAGGTCACTGTAATATCTTTCAGAGTTATTGTCTGAATCCCGATATACATGCTAAAAGGTACAACTTCCTTAAGTTTTGTCTATGAGTGTATATATGTGTGTCTTCAATAAAGGTCACTGTAATATCTTTCAGAGTTATTGTCTGAATCCCGATATACATGCTAAAAGGTACAACTTCCTTAAGTTTTGTCTATGAGTGTATATATGTGTGTCTTCAATAAAGGTCACTGTAATATCTTTCAGAGTTATTGTCTGAATCCCGATATACATGCTAAAAGGTACAACTTCCTTAAGTTTTGTCTATGAGTGTATATATGTGTGTCTTCAATAAAGGACACTGTAATATCTTTCAGAGTTATTGTCTGAATCCCGATATACATGCTAAAAGGTACAATTTCCTTAAGTTTTGTCTATGAGTGTATATATGTGTGTCTTCAATAAAGGTCACTGTAATATCTTTCAGAGTTATTGTCTGAATCCCGATATACATAGTAAATGGTACAACTTCCTTAAGTTTTGTCCATGAGTGTATATATGTGTGTCTTCAATAAAGGTCACTGTAATATCTTTCAGAGTTATTGTCTGAATCCAGATATACATGCTAAAAGGTACAACTTCCTTAAGTTTTGTCCATGAGTGTATATATGTATGTCTTCAATAAAGGTCACTGTAATATCTTTCAGAGTTATTGTCTGAATCCAGATATACATGCTAATAGGTACAACTTCCTTAAATTTTGTCCATGAGTATAGTTAAAGAAAAAAAAAAGCCTATCCCATTAAGTTTTAATTTTACAAGCCTCACATCAACTGACCTGTTTCCCAGCAATGGCAATCTCCGGCAGTCTGCTACTGATGGCGGACTGGATGACCTGGATCTGGACTGAGAGAGCAGACAGGACGGACCCCTCCAGGCGGTTGAACTCATCGAAGCAGCCCCAGGCCCCGCACATCACCAGCCCCACAAAAATACGGTACATGGACTTCACATCAATACCCTGCACCACACAATTTGTGGTAGGAAAGAAACCTGTGCCTACTTTTATTGTTGAAAACTCCTTTTTTCATTAAATCAATTGATTTTTGTGAACCAAAAAATAAGTTTCAGGCAAAATATAGTATCAATTCTTTGATTTGGATTTTTCAGGGGTTCACGAAAAACAAACTGCATTAGTAAGTGTCTAAATTTTAAAGAGCTAAAATGATGAATTATTAAATTTAGAGCATCAATTAGAGAAGAATTACTAAACACAAGGTAATAAGACCAAATCCAAATAAATAAATAGTGTGTGACGTTTTGGTAACAGAGTTGTTACCATCTTCAGACAAAAGTACTGAATGGTACTTTCAAATGGTACTTTTACTGAATGGTCATTCAGTACTTTTGTCTGAAGATGGTAACATCGCTGTTACCGAAACGTCACACACTATTTATTTATTTGGATTTGGTCTTATTACCTTGTGTTTATAATCTATAATCCAGAAGAATTACTCTATAATTTTAAAAGAAGACAAAAGTATATTTTATCTTGATGCCCAACATAGTAAAAATGTAGACAACACCTCACACACACATCCAAAAATAATTATATTAATATATTTAATTGTAATGATAGAGGTTGCCTAGCCGGCATTCATATTTATATGAAAAATAGACACTTCGGCCAGTTAGAGTTTTTTATTTTCTCAACATTTCGACAAAAATATTTTGTCTTCGTCATGGAGAAGTAAATAAAAATAAAACATTTGGCCCTTGTAACCTCAGAACAATTTTTAACTCTAACTGGCAGATGTGTCTATTTTTCATAGAAATAATATATTTAAAGTCTAATGAAAGGTTATGAATATGAGAATAACCAATTACCTTGTGTTTAATATGAGAATGAGTTGATGCACTAGCGCGCCATCTGTTATCAAAATTCTAAACTATTTAAAGGCGTAAGATTCTTTTCGATATTGAACAATTTCTACTGCCCTTACTGCAATGGAAAAATTAATGAGAGGGCCTGGCTCATCAGTGGTGAACCCTCTCAGCGGTTTCGCCAGTCACTATAAAAGGAAGTTCCAAAAATGCAATATAACAGCGGTATGGTAGATTAAACTGGCGAAACCGCTGAGAGGGTTCACCACTGATGAGCCAGGCCCTCTCATTAATTTTTCCATTGCAGTAAGGGCAGTAGAAATTGCTCAATATCGAAAAGAATCTTACGCCTTTAAAATAGTTTTGAATTTTGATGAGAATGAGTGTAGATATATGGATCTCACATCAATTCCCTCCATAGTAGACACATATTAGCAGACACAAGGTGTATTTATTTATCCTATTTCAGCCTGAGACCAAAAAGAGAAGAGAAGTATAGTCACCTTGTCACAGTTGAAGACCAGCACCTGCCGACCCAGGTTATAGCCCAGAGCCTTCACAGTCTCAGTCTTCCCAGTGCCAGCTGGGCCGTAGGGGTTTCCTCCCAGCCCCAGGTTCATTCCTGTGTGCAGCACTTAAATTACAACATAGCAACAACCTGAAGACACTTCATTACAGTAGAGGAATGGTATAATAAACCAGAGATTTCCTACAGCCACGACACAGGATCAATTTCTACATTGGACACTTCTTTTTTTCTGAATTAAAAATTACTCCAATGGCCCCTGATTCTTTCAAAAGTCCAAACCCACCAGTGAATGCAAGTAACCAAACGGGGCTCTGGCACATTTGTAGGTGGAAAAGTTGAACTGCTTTATACGTGTGTAGACATGTGGTGGCATTACAGTTTAAAGCAATCATGGGGGGGGTCGGTGGAAGGCTGGTTAAACCGTTTGGTTTTCGACCACTACGACCCGGGTTCGATTCCCACATTAGACACTTTTTTGCTCCAATGGCCCCTGATTCTTGCAAAAGTCCAACCCCACCAGCGAGTGCAAGTAACCAAATGGGGCTCTGGCACATTTGTAAGTGCAAAGTCGAACTGCTTTTCACATGTGTAGACATGTGGTGCGCTTACAGTAAAAGCAGTCGCTAACTACCCACCATGATTATCATGGCCTGTACCACGTGTACTAGGGATAAGCAAAAAAAAAAAAAAAGCAATCAACCACTACATACCATTATTATCATTGCCCATACCACATGTACTAGGGATTTTTTTTTAAAGATATAGGTCTGCCATTGATTTCAAGAATCTGAAGTACCTACTTTGACAGGCTAACTTAGCTTCAGATGAGGTCAAAATGGAGAACAGACATCTTGGTTGGTAGAGTTTACTTTTAATGGCAGCACATAATTTTGCCATTCACCCAGTAGTGTTATTGGGTTTTGTGGCTTTTTTATAGGTTTAGCTCAAAACCTACCCCCCCCCCCCCCTATCTGATATATCTACCCAAGTTATAAAAGAAAATAAGACCTAATCCAAATAATTAGTGTGTGACGTTTCGGCAACAACATTGTCACCATCATCAGACAAAAGAATAAATGAATGGTGACAATGTTGTTGCTGAAACGTCACACACTAATAAATTATTTGGATTAGGTCTTATTTTCTTTTATTATTATCTTGATAAGGCATAATTTGGATTATAGATTATAGACACAAGGTAATAAGACCAAATCCAAATAAATAAATAGTATGTGATATTTTGGTAACAACGCTGTTACAGAAACGTCACACACTATTTATTTGGATTTGGTCTTATTACCTTGTGTCTATAATCTATAATCCAAATTGTGCTTTATCATCTACCCAAGTTATTATATAACAAAGACACATAAATTAAGGGACAGCCAAGAACAAAGAGATAAAACCTTACCTTGGGTAAGAGTCATGAAGCACCGGTCAGTCAGGGGTGTGTGAACCAGATTCTGGTCATTGCCCTGGTATTCAAAGCTGTAGTCAAACCGGGCATCCAACATGGCCACTTCAACATCTGCTGTCGCTGGCTTATAGTAGAACCTGGAGTACCCACACACATACACACAAACATGGCAGCAAAGGTTTAAACAACACCATGAGAGACCATAGCCTAAAAATATTATTAAACTCGGTTTCTCCTGGAGATAGCCTCTCATTAGAAACTCAGCTTCGATTGAAAGACTCCTCATGACTTATCCTGACATGACAGATAAGAAACTATCTCCAGGAGAAGCCAGTGGGAGACTCTACTGTAGTAATGTGTGACTGTAGTGAGGTACCTGAGCTGTTTCTGCCACTCCCAGCTGGCCGGACTGACCACCGAGCTGTTCTTGAGGAAGTTGATGACCTCGATGGAGTGGATGGTGGAGAGGATGAGGTTCTTGAGTTTCAGGATGTGGCTCTGTGCTACGGACTGGCGGAGTGCTGTGAGGTGATCCAGCTGTCTCTGTTTGTGGTCCAGTAACTGGGGGAGAGTCCTGGGTTCCAGGGACTCCTCGCACCGCCGGGTGAACTCCAGTTTCTCACTCAGGCACAGCACCTGGTAGTGACAGAGTTAGTAGATATACAATACTCTGGTATAATGGAAGCTCTATATGCAAATAAGGTAAGGTTTTGTAAGCAACATCCTCAGAATGCTGCAAAGGGACAATCTAACATATCAAACCCACCTGAGAAGGGAAGTCTATAATGTCCAGAGTCCCTTCCTCTGTCTGGGCCATGCATTCCATCAACAGGGCCTTGAGGGTAGACTTGATGACCTTGTTGAGTTCTGACAGCCACACCTGCTCACACTCTTCAACTTTAGTACTTATATCTGTACTATAGAAATCTCTCACATTATTTGGGACTTGATAAGACACAATTTGGATTATAGATTATAAACACAAGGTAATAAGACCAAATCCAAATAAATAGTGTGTGACGTTTCGGTAACAGCGTTGTTACCATCTTCAGACAAAATGGTAACAACGCTGTTACCGAAACGTCACACACTATTTTTTTATTTGGATTTGGTCTTATTACCTTGTGTTTATTGGGACTTGTACAGAAAAAACAAACATTGTTCCATGTCACTACTAAGGAGAGCAGTAATAAACTTGTTTAAAAAATCCTGGGACCAACTGACCTGGCCAATATTACCCTGTAAAGTTTCCTGATCCAGGAACATAGACTGAGCAGGGTCTGTACTCCATGTTAGGGGAATCTGTACATGACTTCTGATCCTCATGACAAAGAAGCCTTCCAAAATTGTAGCTAAGTCGGCCTGCTAATGAGGAGTGTGCCCCCAGTCTTAAATGACTAAATACAGACTAGAGAATGGCCAAAATCAGTAGCACATATTAGGAATTAAGAGAAATATTATTCAGGACTGGGGAGAAAGCCTCAGTTAAAATTTCAATTTAGTGTCTAAAGGAATGCCTTATATCAATATGAAGAATCCACCCTAGAAGATAAAGAAAACAGGAAACTCCGCCTTTGCCGGTCCCAAGCCCAGATGAAAAAGGAGGAGGGGGAGCAGTAACAAGCTCGCTAAAAAACCTGGGCTCAGCTGATAGTACCCTGTAAGGGCTCCTAATCCAGGGATACAGGATGAGCAGTGTTTGTACTCCATGTTAGGAGTGGCTGCACATGGTGTCTGTTCCTCATGTCAGAGGCGGTCATTTCTTTTGGAGCTAAGTCGGCCTGCTACTGAGTAGTGCTCCCAGTCTTGATGACAAAGGCAGACACATTCTACTTCACCCAGTGTGGAGGTAAGAAAGAAGAACTTGCGACCTAAGGATCACCATTTAACATCTACAGTCCTCCGCTCTGCCAACTGAGCTATCGAGGGGTAAAAATAAAAGTGTCCAGAGATGGGAATCGAACCCACAGTGTTCCACTTACTGGGCAGATGCCACTAGGCTACTCTGGACATATAAGAAAGAAGAAGACAGAAGGAAGGTGTTCACCTCAACCTGCGGCACAATCCTGACAGGGGTGTTGAGCCGGATGCTCTCCCCGTAGGAGGACCTGATGTAGAGGATATGGGAGAACTCCGGAGAGAAATCCACCTCATAGAGTCCGGTGAACAACTTCTTCAGGTGGGACTGGATGCACTGGGGTTTGGTGGAGTTGCCCAGGATGTCCAGTAGGTCATCGTCCCCGATGAAGTAGAACCTGGGGAAGTAGCTCCTCTTCTCCTGAGACATCACTCGGCACATTTTAGATTATAGATTAGAACTACAAAACACCAAAATGTTTCTTTTCACAAATAAATCAAACTTCTACTGTCCTTACTGCGATGAAAAATTATATTGGGAGGTTTTGGCTTATCTGTGGTGAACCCTCCCAGCAGTTTCACCAATTTAATCTACCAGACTGCTTCTTTAGAGTTCTAATACTGTATTGAATCGTTCTGCTTTTTCATCGCAGTAAGGACAGTAGAAGTTTGATTTATTTGTGAAAAGAAACATTCGGGTTTTGGTGTTTTTATTTGTATTGAATAGATGGCACGTTATTGCTATGTATTATAGATTAGAACTACAAGGTAATAAGACCAAATTCAAATAAATAAATAGTATGTGATGTTTCAGGTGTAAAAGTGAAAAGGCCCAATTTGGATTATAGATTATAAACACAAGGTAATAAGACTAAATCCAAATAAATAAATAGTGTGTGACATTTCGGTAACAGTGTTGTTACCATCATCAGACAAAAGTACTGAATGGTAACAATGATGGTAACAACGCTGTTACCAAAATGTCACACACTATTTATTTATTTGAATTTGGTCTTATTACCTTGTGAGGTGTAAAAGTGTTATTTTAATCAGACAAAAGACTAAATGACATTTTGACAAAAATATTTCAATCTTAAATGAAATTATTCCTATTAGATCCTTTGAATCTTAAATATGTAAACAAAGACTGACTTACTTCAGACACCTAATGTGAACAAATGGTTTACAAAAGATGTTGTTAGGGAAAATTGAAGGAGAAAAGGAAAGAGAGGAAGACCTGCAATGAGCTGGCTAGAAGAGGTCAAGAAAACTACAAGAAGGTCACTAGATGAGCTGAGAGTGGTGATCACTAACAGATACAATTGGAGTATGTTGTTCCATATAGTCACCAAAAGTTGACTTGATGGACACTAAACAAAACAAAAAAATAGTCTCTGAAGAATGAACTTTGTTGAATCAAAAATTATTTGACATTCATGAGAGGCCATTAGTATCCAACAACAACAACAACAAAAAGCCTTTATTCAGGGTAACTGACCCTATACAGGATTCACCAGAGGTATGCATAAGAACAAAGCAGTGAGACAAAGGAAATAACAATATAGACAGAAGAAAAAGAAAAAAAAACAAGAAAGAGAAAGAGGGAAGCAAGAAAAAACAACACAAAAAGAGTAGCAGTAAGAAAGTGAGGAGTGAGTGTCACTTGGCCTTCTTCTGAGATACGGACTTGTGGGCCATCAGTATCCATGAGAGGTGCTATATCCTACAAGACAAATTTAGGATTTTGCAAATGTTCTGTAGTTTGAAGGTAAAGATTGACAGCTATAGAAGGACTACAGCATACCTACTTACCTAACTCAATGCAATATTCCACCATATGGTAAATTAAACTGGCAAAACCGATGAGAAGGTTTCACCACTGATGAGTCAAGACCTCCCATTAATATATCATTGCAGTAAGAGAGGGTAGTGTAAAAATAATTTTATTTAAAAAAAGAATCTCATACGTGTCAAAAACTAGTTTTAATTTCTTATAACAGATGGAACACTAATGCATCATGTTAATATCTAACTACCTCACAAGGTAATAAGACCAAATCCAAATAAATAGTGTGTGACGTTTCAGTAACAGCGTTGTTACCATCTTCAGACAAAAATACTGAATGAGAAAATTTTACCATTCAGTACTTTTGTCTGAAGATGGTAACAACGCTGTTACCGAAACATCACACACTATTTATTTATTTGGATTTGGTCTTATTACCTTATGTTTATAATCTATAATCCAAATGGTGCCTTATCAATCTAACTACCTCATTATCATGCAGTATCATTCCTGATATGGAAGTCAGCCAACATGGAACACCATTTCACCCTGCTCTGACCAATTCTCTTCACCTTGTGATACAGTAGAACCTCCATGAGAGGACACTCTCACAAAAAAGTGTCTCTCTCTACAAAGATAGTTTTCATGACCAATACAGTAGAACAACCTCCATGAGAGGACACTTCCACTAAAGAGACAGTTTTCATGACCAATACAGTAGAACAACCTCCATGAGAGGACACTTCCACTAAAGAGACAGTTTTCATGACCAATACAGTAGAACAACCTCCATGAGAGGACACTTCCACTAAAGAGACAGTTTTCATGACCAATACAGTAGAACAACCTCCATGAGAGGACACTTCCACTAAAGAGACAGTTTTCATGACCAATACAGTAGAACAACCTCCATGAGAGGACACTTCCACTAAAGAGACAGTTTTCATGACCAATACAGTAGAACAACCTCCATGAGAGGACACTTCCACTAAAGAGACAGTTTTCATGACCAATACAGTAGAACAACCTCCATGAGAGGACACTTCCACTAAAGAGACAGTTTTCATGACCAATACAGTAGAACAACCTCCATGAGAGGACACTTCCACTAAAGAGACAGTTTTCATGACCAATACAGTAGAACAACCTCCATGAGAGGACACTTCCACTAAAGAGACAGTTTTCATGACCAATACAGTAGAACAACCTCCATGAGAGGACACTTCCACTAAAGAGACAGTTTTCATGACCAATACAGTAGAACAACCTCCATGAGAGGACACTTCCACTAAAGAGACAGTTTTCATGACCAATACAGTAGAACAACCTCCATGAGAGGACACTTCCACTAAAGAGACAGTTTTCATGACCAATACAGTAGAACAACCTCCATGAGAGGACACTTCCACTAAAGAGACAGTTTTCATGACCAATACAGTAGAACAACCTCCATGAGAGGACACTTCCACTAAAGAGACAGTTTTCATGACCAATACAGTAGAACAACCTCCATGAGAGGACACTTCCACTAAAGAGACAGTTTTCATGACCAATACAGTAGAACAACCTCCATGCCTTTCATTGTCAAAATTTTCATTTTTACTAACTAGCAACTCTCCAGCAAGAAGACACATCTTTCTAAAGGGCACTTCGGCTCTGAAACTAGGTTTTATCCTTTACAGAGAGGTTCTGTTGTATCTTCTAATTACAGATCCCAATTCTATTAGGTTATCAAGTACCAATTCTTCCTTGGTCTACCTCTCCCTTCAATCCCTTCAGTATGGCCAATAGACAATTTCCCAATGAATCTATACTCAATAGACAATTTTCTCTTGCTACCTTATAACTCTTCCTATATCTTCCAATTCCATTCTATTAGATTATCAAACACCAATCCTTCTCCTTGGCCCCTATCTATCCCTTCATTCTTCAAGGCATGGATCCCTCTTACCTCTAGGAACACAATGAGAATCTTGTGTATGTTCTGAAGCTTCTGGAGAACATTAGAGAGGGTTTCTTCATTGGTGGACAGGACTCCTTTGACATGGAAGTCCTTGGTGAGGATTCCCAACTGGGACCTGGAGACAACATTAAATTAAGTGTTCTGATGTACCAATAACTCCTTCTACAATATCCTAAAAAAAATCAGAAAGAGTTTGAGTTGAAGGCAATCCATTGAATATATGTCGCAATTTCGTTGCGGAATTTTTTGTTGTTGGTTGAGAATGGTGTAGATTGTTGAAAGCGCAGTCGTTTGAGTGGAAAGTGAAGCATACAGAGGGAATAACCAGGACACGTGATGGGGTTTGAAAATAAAAGGCAACTGGTCGGAGGAAAGAAAGGCTTTGGAGAAAGTGGAGCGGGTTGACTATTGGCTCTCTATTCACATGGCGGTGATTGACTTAGCTGAAAAGGATGAACGGGGGAGGTCTCTAGAGCAGGTGTTACCTCGGTGGGAGCTAGCTAACTACTTCCAATTCTTGGTTCTCGATTTAACACGAGAACCCTTCTTACTTCTCATTGGTTGTTCTATGTGTCGTGGAGGTTCCCTATTGGTTGACATCTGATGAGTTGCTCCCTAATTGGTCTACGTTACTTCTTTTGTCTTTAGACATGTCCCAGCTTGACTAGGAAGTGATTATTTGTTGAACTCAACTTTTATTAGTTCCGCGATAATTAAACTGGGTATAACTTTACTAATGATCGTGCTAACTTCTAAGCCTCTTTTCTAGGCCTTTCTTCTAGGCCTTTCTGTCCTCCAATGTTACCTTGTTTCTTTATTGAAACAAATCATACATTTTCATACATACATTGGATTAGGTTGGCATCTAATTGTACAAATTATGACATATATATATATATAAAAAGGAGTACCTGTCTCTGTGGGAGAAAAATAATTTATCTAAAAAATATCTTCGAGGAATCACTCCCTCTTTATCAATTTATTCTAATCTATAATTCAAATTGTACCTAACCAATTTATTGCACAATAAACTTAAAAGTCACTTTTAAAAACTCTCAAGTTTATTGTACAAAAAATTAATAAAGAGGGAGCAATACCTCAAAATATTTTATGAGGAAAAAAAAAAACACTTTTGTTTCTTTTGCAGATCCTTTTTTTATATTATGATATGGGAAATATTCAAGATCTCCCATCTTTCTGCAGTCAAAATGATTTTGTAGAGTAAAATAGAGTAAAGTACAATTTGGATCCTAGATAAAATGATAAAGAGGCAGCTCTCCCTTTAATAGTACATCACCCAAGTAAAAAACTTAGGATGCTATGAAATTGAAGCCATCCCTGTACTTATGAGGGCCAAAGCCCGAAACCAGGTAATACAAGTTGTTGGTTTTTTTATGCATTTGCCAAAAAAAAAGAAAAAAACTGGTGCTGTGGCTCATTCATTATCATCTCTATTAAAGTTTTTTACTGGGGTGATGTATGGTGCATCATTCTGATGCATAATAAAAGGGAGAGGTGCCTTTTTTTGGTATAAATATAAATTTGGATTTGGACTATCTACCTTGAGTTTCTACATACAGTCATCTCTGTGAAGTTCTCTAAGAAAATAAAAACACGTCAGTCCCAGTTACCGGAAGTCTGAGGAGACCTGGGTGAAGTTCCTGGTCTGGTTGGGAAGGATGTTCTTGCCCAGGACTGGCTCCAGGAACACCCACTCTGTCTGAATCTCTGAGAGCAGCTGGATCCGGGCGATGATGGCCAGGGTCTTGGACTCGTACAGTGTGATCTGATCCCGGAACACCAGGTAGGATGGGGACTCCTTGAATGACTCCAGTCGGTTGATGTAGTCCCCAATCTGGACACACAGTCCAGTTGGAGTATGTAACACACACATGCCCCCTTAATATATCTGTGGCGACCACACTTTGCTTCAGCGAACTGGGACAAAGCTCCAAAACACATACGGGTGGAAGAATGGCGGCCCCACTATGCCTAGGCAAGCGCATGCTGGGAGAACACATCACTACGCATGCACGGGCGTCATCCGGAACTTTCTAGCGATTGGCTCGGTAAACAAAAAGGCTTGCTCCTAACGGGCGTTACTTCAACCATTACTTCTTTTCTCTTTATATATTTCTGGTTTTAAATAAATTAATTTTAATTTTATCAACGGCCTTTCCACAAGCCACACCAACACATCACGCAACCACCATCACCACATATATACCTTAATTATCCTAATTACACATAGAAAAATGAAAATTACAATATTCTTAAAGCAATGATAAGGCACACAATTTGGATTATAGATTATAAACACAAGGTAATAAGACCGAATCCAAATAAAGTCACACACTATTTATTTATTTGGATTTGGTCTTATTACCTTGTGTTTGGATTCTTAAAGCAACTATACAGCAAGTAGGTGCAGTAGAATCTTCCATGAGAGACCACAGCCTAGAACCATGGCTAAAGCCAGTCTTTTCTGAGAGGTGGTCTCTTACCAGAAACTCTGTGATATGGCTAGGGAATCTTTTAACCAAAATAAAGTCTCTTGAGTCCAAGTATGGATTGTTTTAATATAGGTATACACTCATGAACAAAACTTAAGGAAGTTGTACCTTTTAGCATGTATATCGGGATTCAGACAATAACTCTGAAAGATATTACAGTGACCTTTATTGAAGACACACATATATACACTCATGGACAAAACTTAAGGAAGTTGTACCTTTTACCATGTATATCGGGATTCAGACAATAACTCTGAAAGATATTACAGTGACCTTTATTGAAGACACACATATATACACTCATGGAGACAAAACTTAAGGAAGTTGTACCTTTTACCATGTATATCGGGATTCAGACAATAACTCTGAAAGATATTACAGTGAACTTTATTGAAGACACACATATATACACTCATGGAGACAAAACTTAAGGAAGTTGTACCTTTTAGCATGTATATCGGGATTCAGACAGTCTCTCTGAAAGATATTACAGTGACTTTTATTGAAGACACACATATATACACTCATGGACAAAACTTAAGGAAGTTGTACCTTTTAACATGTATATCGGTATTCAGACAGTAACTCTGAAAGATATTACAGTGACCTTTATTGAAGACACACATATATACACTCATGGACAAAACTTAAGGAAGTTGTACCTTTTAGCATGTATATCGGGATTCAGACTATAACTCTGAAAGATATTACAGTGACCTTTATTGAAGACACACGAGATAACCAAGTGTGAACAACCTCTGTCTCCTTAAAAAAACAGTTGACCAGCGACAACAAATATTTCCCACTTCCTTAAGTTTCGTCCATTAAAATGTATATATATATTGGTTCAATAGATAAGTCTGTAATTAGAAGATATGTGAAGAGAGAACAGAGTGAATATATGGTCTTCTATGATAGCTGACTTCTATTTCAGAGATGTCAGTACTGAATTAAAGTGGTTAAACTGATTTCATTTTAGCACAGATTGAAAACTTTAGGTACATAATTGGTAACTGGTAAATTTTGCCAGGAGGACATTGATCTAAAGAAACAAAGGTCACCTCTCCTGTCAAAATAGACGTCAAAAACTAGATGCCATCTATTGACCGTCGCCGCAAACTAGCGGCCTCGGGTCGGTGACAAAACCACAACACCAGCTTTGGCAAACTGAAAAGCGTCCACCTAGAGACCAAGGTTTCAGGCTAATGGCCCTCGTCAGCCTAGGGCGGACTTTATTCCATGAGATCCACATGGGATCTAATGGAATCTTGACAATCTGATAGGCTAGGTGTTGTCCTTTACAGGGAGATTCTATTGTAAATTGTGTAAAAAATGCAAAGAGATAGGGAAACACAGACCTTGTTGACAATCTCCTGCCAGTTCTTGACAATCTTGACCTGATTGTCAGAGCAGTCAACATGGAGGGCCTCAGTGAACTGGGCAGTCTGGAGCCAGATGTCCAATTCCTCCAGGGTCTCTCTGATGGCCACCTCACTCTTGGCTCTCTCATACAGCCTCTATGGGCACATCACACATGATGAGGGCAGGCATGGGGATATACATACCTAAACTGCATTTTAAATTGATAAGGCACAATTTGGATTATAGATTATAAACACAAGGTAATAAGACCAAATCCAAATAAATAAATAGTGTGTGACGTTTCGGTAACAACGCTGTTACCGAAACGTCACACACTATTTATTTGGATTTGGTCTTATTACCTTGTGCATTTTAAAGTGAGTAGAAGATACAATTTTGTTTATAGAGATTAGATACATAAGATGGTGATGATGCAAGGTTTTCCCACTATGTACTAAGTGTCAACCTGCAACCCCAATACACATTATTGACTGTATTGACTCATCCATTAATATGCTCTACTCATCCCCGACAGACACCATCAAAAGTCTCATGTTTTACAAGCTTGATACCCTGATATGATTGAGTGGAGATAAGAAAGAAGAGATACATAAGATGTAAACAAGATCAAATCAATTAAATATTTGTTATCATTTTAGTAATATTCAGCAATTTTATCTGATTGAAACAATGCTGTTACTGAAACATCACAAATATTTCATTAATTTGCTCTTATTAACTTAACCTAATTTTCTTTTCACATTCTCAGTGTCAGAATAAACGATTAGGCATGACACATTATAAGAAAATATACTCCTGAATTTGACAACAACCTGTAGTTATTTATAACCCCATTGTCTAAAAATTAGGCAACTTCATGATGTCTACCCGTATGATAGTAGGTCTGCTGTTAATTCAAAGCACATACTGTGTCATTCCAATACAAGAAAATAAGACCTAATCCAAATATTTTATTAGTGTGTGACGTTTTGGCAACAGTGTTGTCACCATCATCAGACAAAAGAATAAATGAAAAAAATATCAAAGCAAGTTCTTAAATAGTACTGTTATCAAGTGTTTAAACAAGGCAAGAAAATAAGACCTAATCCAAATAATTTATTAGTGTGTGACGTTTCTGCAACAGCATTGTCACACACTATTAAATTATTTGGATTAGGTCTTATTTTCTTGTATTATTATCTATAATCCAAATTGTGCTTTATCATGTGTAATTCCAACTTAACTTCTTATGATGTTGCCCTAAACATGGAGATCAAACACCTTTACTGCCGCACCTTACATGGATTTAGATGCATCTCTTGGTTAATAGTGCTTACTTTTAATGGAGGGTACAAAATTTTGACATAGCCAACCCACAAGTTAACTTGTACCACTCCGTTGATGAAAGTTGGTCCAGGAATGATCACTAGATATTGGCAGCTAACTCTCCTATCTGATGGCCATTCTTCTATCCACCAAGGACTCACCAACTATCTGATAAAATATGTAAATAAAGATGGACCTATTGCACTGGTAAACAAGAAGGAAAATATGGCCAAGACAAATTTTACAATAGGTTTAAGATGAAATCACTGAAAATAAGTTGAAAAAAAAAAGTTAGGTTTAGATTAGGTTCATTTTAGTAGTCTTCTTCTTCTTCTTTCTTATCTCCACTCAATCATATTAGGGTACTGGGTGAAGTAGAATGCATCTGCCTTTGTCATTAAGACTGGGAGCACTACTCAGTGGCAGGCCACTGACTTAGCTCCAAAAATGTTAGTAGTGAACCTTCCCAGTGAATTTGTCAATTTAATGCAACAACTATTAATAAGGCACAATTTGGATTATAGATTATAAACACAAGATAATAAGACCAAATCCAAATAAATAAATAGTGTGTGATGTTTCGGTAACAGTGTAGTACATAGTGGTAAAATTTCTCATTCAGTACTTTTGTCTGAAGATGGTAACAACGCTGTTACCGAAACGTCACACACTATTTAATTATTTGGATTTGGATTTATTACCTTGTGCAACAAGTATTGTATTTGAAAAGATATGGCTTCATCAACCAATTTTTATTTAATTCTTGATATTTCAGTAACTCTCTGCCATTCCCCAGAGTGAGAGAGAGAGAGACAATTAACATACTGACATCTTGTCAATACATGTAAAGTGCACAGTCCGCACTAATTATGAGAAAATGAGAAATTTATAATGAGGATGATGGTTATAACAAAAAAGATTTTAAAAATGATTAAAAAAATACAACTATGTACATGGCGCCACCGCTGCAGAGTTTGATGGAAGATCGCCAATGGGTCCCCAGCGACACCACGCATTTCGCGATCTACGAAGAAAACGTAGATGGCATGCTTTGCCGCTGAGGAGATGGTGATGGCGTTGTTCTCGAGGTCCACCGCGAAGATCCAGGACTGCAGGTCCGGTGGCCGCCCAATGATGGGGAACACCTCTCGGATGAGAGGGCGGATGGCACTGCAGGACCAGTAGCGGTGGGCCAGCGACAGGTCGATGGAGCCGCAGGCGAGCTGGCTCGACGCCGGGTGCCCAGAGTGAGAGAGAGAGACACTGAAATGTCAGAAATTAAATAAAAATTGGTTGATGGAGCCGTTATCTTTTCTCCAAAAAAACTTTCAATCAACAAATGAACTATATTGTATTGTTTGTTCCAACAAAATTTTAAGGTTTATTCATGGTAACAATGATAGCATCAACCAATGACGTATTTAGGAAATTAAACACAGGCAAAAATTTACCTTGAGTTCATCAGAATGTTTCTCAATGATCTTCAGCTTGTCAAAGAAATCCTTAAAGAGAAGGTCCTCGTAGTTCTTCTCAATATCCAGGGTTCTGAGTAGGATGTTCCAGTGGGGGGCGGCGAAAGTTTCTCCTCGGCAGTACTTCAGTACTGGTACTGCTTTCTGGTGGATACACACACAAACATATTTCAATGTGGGTTTGGATAGATATAAACATGTCTTGATACTGTGGTACAGTACAATTTGGTTTATAGATTAGAAACACAAGGTATATTTTATTTATTTCAACACACAAAACGTGATATCCCGGTTAGGGATAATTGCGTCGATTTACATTTTTTTAAACAGAAACAGTTATAAACATATTATACAAGAAAAAGTAATTAAAAATTTAAAAAAAGAGAAACAATAATATATATTAGGAACCTGAACCTTTCAGGGTTTGAAAGATAATCATAAATATATTTACAAAAATAGTGTAATCTATGATAATTCTCTCTGCTATTTACAAATTTCTATAGATCTACAACATTGTCTGTTGTCTAGCGGTGAAGAAGAACACAAGGTATATAACAATACCAAATCCAAATATATCCCTAGTAAACGTGGTACAGACCATTGGTAATCATGGTGGGTAGAAGAAGGCGACTACTTTTACTGTAAGTGCATCACATGTTTACACATGTGAAAAGCAGTTTGACTTTGCACTTACAAAAATCCAAATATATAAATAGTGTGTGACATTTTGGTATCAACGTTGTTACCAAAACTTTACACACTATTTATTATTTGGATTTGGTCTTATTACCTTGTATTTATTGATACAGTTCTCTACTCCATTAATTCAGCACCCCAAAGGATCAACTTTTTTTTTTTTTAATTAAAGCTGAGTTATAGTTGGTTAAAATAAAGAAAATAACCTTATTTGAAATAATAAAAAAAAAGACTAAATTAAAGTAGAAGTTCTTCTTCTTCTTTCTTATCTCCACTCAATCATATTAGAGTATCAAGCCTGTAGAGCTTGAGACTTGACAACCATCATAACTGGGTGAAGTAGAATGTGTCTGCCTTTGTCATTAAGACTGGGAGCACTACTCAGTGGCAGGCCACTGACTTAGCTCCAAAAGAAATAGCCGCCTCTGATATGAGGAACAGACGCCATGTGCAGCCGCTCCTAACATGGAGTACAGACTCATCCTGTATCCCTGGATTAGGAGCCCTTACAGGGTACTATCAGCATGGCCAGCTGAGCCGAGGTTTTTTAGTGAGCTTGTTACTGCTCCCCCTCCTTTTTCATCCGGGCTTGGGCCCGGCAAAGGCGGAGTTTAAAGTAGAAGTTGAATTAAAGAGGTTATATACAGTAGAAAGACACCAAAGGGAGAGGTGTTTACTTACTGGAGAGTCACTATATAGTAAACATGTCAATTGTGGCTATATAAAACCATCCTTTGTAGAGAGGTGTCCTCACATCAGAATGTCTTTTCATGAAACTTGTTCTCCAGGATCTCACCCACTATTTTATAGAACATCCTAATATGGGCCTGCCCAGAAGTCCAACCCCTCCTCTACGTGGGGGGCGGGAGAAACAGCACAAGTAAGGGACTGCCCTGTAGGGCGAAGTACGGTGTCGTGAGCCTCGAGCTGCTACGGTAACCGTGAAGGCTTACAGGGAACTTTGAAATGTGGCTGACTAACAGGGCAATAGCACTCCTCTTTCCATGAAGCAATACGGACAAGGCACCTCTGTTGGTCGGTATTGTGTTCAGGGTGCACGGATCGATCTGATCTGCTCCATGGACAAGACACTACCACCCTAAGACAGGACACTACAGAGACAAGTAGAGCAGGCACTACCCACCTTGTACTCCAGGATCTCCCCCACTATGACCTGGTTGATGAAGTTGGTGTCCCCAGCCAGCCTGGTTTCCCACTCTTCCAGGAAGGATTCAAATTCATACAGCTTGGACCTGAGGCAGCAACAACCAGACGATGGGGGGCAGCCCTAATTGAACTACTATACTGTGTAGGATGGGACTACTGGCCTGTAAGTGTGATGTTCCCTGATGGAGGGAGTACTCACTCCTACTCCAAATGGAATACTTTTCAAATTAAAATTTATTCCTACAACCCTTATCCTGCAACTAATGGAAATTGAAAGAGGGAGGGTATGATAAAGCACAATTTGGATTATAGATTATAATAAAAGAAAATAGACCTAATTTCAAATAATTTATTAGTGTGTGACATTGCCGAAACGTCACACACTAATAAATTATTTGGATTAGGTCTTATTTTCTTAAAAACAAGGTAATAAGACCAAATCCAAATAAATAAATAGTGTGTGACGTTTCGGTAACAATGCTGTTACAGAAACATCACACACTATTTATTTATTTGGATTTGGTCTTATTACCTTGTGTTTATAATCTATAATCCAAATTGTGCCTTGTCAGTCTTATTTTCTTTTATTATAATCAATAATCCAAATTGTGCTTTATCATTTTTGATAGACTTCAATGGACCTAAGAAGTTATTCTGATTTTTATTCTTTTGTCTGATGATGGTGACAATGTTGTTGCCGAAACGTCACACACTAATAAATTATTTGGATTAGGTCTTATTTTCTTTTAGGGAAGGTATGGTTTATCAGTGGTGAACCCTCCCAACAGTTTTGCCATTTTAAGACAGCTTCACTATTGTATTAGACTGAATTTCCTTTATACCCTCAGCACTTGTTATTGAATACTGTAAATTGATATTTTAAACAAACTATGGACATATAGGACTGTGCACATATATTTCTAAATTAAAGGCATTGAACAATGCTCTTTCAAAATTTACTGTATTCAATAGCAAGAATGCAGGGTAATATAAGAAATACAGTCCAATATTCAGTCTAATCTAGATCTATAAATGGACACAGCATCTCTCCAGCCTGCCCCATCTATTCTACTTCCCCTGTCTGTGACCAAAGCAAGTCCTAGCGAGGGCTTCTTAACCATCCTGTCCCACTCCGCCTTTGCCGGTCCCAAGCCCGGATGAAAAAGGAGGAGGGGGAGCAGTAACAAGCTCACTAAAAAACCTGGGCTCAGCTGGCCCGGCTGATAGTACCCTGTAAGGGCTCCAGGGATACAGGATGAGCAGCGTTTGTACTCCATGTTAGGAGCGGCTGTACATGGCATCTATTCCTCATGTCAGAGGCGGCCATTTCTTTTGGAGCTAAGTTGGCCTGCCACTGAGTAGTGCTCCCAGTCTTAATGACAAAGGCAGACGCATTTTACTTTACCCATTAATGATGGTTGTCAAATCTCAAGCTTTACAAGCTTGATACCTCAGTGTGATTGAGTGGAGATAAGAAAGAAGAAGAAGTCTAATACAATAGTGAAGCGGTCTGAAGATTAAAATGACAAAACCACTAGAGGGGTTTATTACTGATGGACCATACCCTTTCTTATCCAGTTTATATTCATGGTAGGATAAGAGGGAGGACTGTAGAAATAAATTTTAATCATATATATATTTTAAAAGAAAGGTAGCGTTAAAAAATATATGTTTATATAATTTCCAACTATGAAAACCCAGGGGATACTTACTACAAGGGAGGGTACCTGTAATATACCTTATAATAATATTATAATCTACTCTGTTTAATTAATTTATTTTTTGATTGTTTGGATTTGGCAGCACTGTAATTATTGTTGTTGTTATGAATCTATTAAAAAAGTGTATGTTTGACATTAGAGAAAGATGTTTATTTATTAAGAAGAAAGATGTTTGTTTATTAATTTAATAAAGCATATTCATTTATTTAATCGAAGAGAGGAACATCACAGTACCTACCTAAAAGAAGCCCATTCCTTACAGAGTAGGTCCTCTAGGCCAGTCTTGAAGCCGACGTAGAGCTGCCAGACCTCAAAGTATTCCACAATCTCATTCTCCAGTCTCTCCATTATGGCAGAGCGGTAGGGGAACAGCTTGAACTTGGTGGCCTCACAGCTAGAACACCACAACATACCATTGTCAGGTGGAGAGATACCAAGAGTAGAGACAAACATTTATTTTCAGAGAACACCATCTGATTTTAATGAGGGGTGAAGATCTGAAATGCACTTTCTGTAGATCAGGAATAACAATGGAGATGTTGCACTACTTATTTGATTGTGCTGCTCTGTCTGAGGAAAGACGAAAACTAAATGATAAAACGGGGCAACTTCATTTCCGGCACTAATTAATGAAATATAAAAGAATAGGTATATAGCGGTGGCGATATTTGGATTCCATAGGATTATATCCCGGGCCACACAGTGTTCTCCCCATCCCTTGTGAACTGGCGAATCCTGTATAGGGCGAGAGGCCCTAAATAAAGGCTTTGTTGTTGTTGAGTAGAGAAAAACAGGAGACAGCATTCAAACCCAACATAGCTAGTTGAAACTCAAAACTAAAACGCAACTACACATATGTGTTTTTTGGCTGTCAAAATTAAGGATAAAATACTATCTTAGCAATAAGTTTCTTTATTGAAATACTAAAACAAGGTAATAAGACCAAATCAAAATAAATAAATAGTGTGTGACGTTTCGGTTACAGCGTTGTTACCATCTTAAGACAAAAGTACTGAATGAGAAATATAAACTTGTGGTAAAATTTTTCATTCAGTACTTTTGTCTGAAGATGGTAACAACGCTGTTACCGAAACGTCACACACTATTTATTTATTTGGATTTGGTCTTATTACCTTGTTTTATAATCTATAATCCAAATTATGCCTTATCAATTATTGAAATACTCTTGGCTAGGTATCTTTATTATACTGCCTATTGAAGGGTACATGGCTTAAAGTTAGCCAAGTATAATGCAATAATGATGAAGCACAATTTTTTATTCTTTTGTGTGATGATGGTAACAACGCTGTTACTGAATAATCACACACTATTAATTCATTTGGATTAGGTCTTATTTTCTTGTAGCTACAATACAATAAAGAAATTTATCCTTAAAGTAGCATTTAATTGATAATACAATATAATATAATGCGGCTTGTGATTGTAAAAAACGACATTTGAAAATTATCCCGCATGTGTTTCTTTTCAACGAAAAATCAAAATTTATTTTAAGGAGAAATAATGGTTGTTTCTAACCTTAGGATGAGGTATGAAAGGATGAATTGTGAAGAGTAATAATAAACGGAAAAATAAAAGTGTCCAGGGATAGGAATCGAACCCAACAGTGTTCCGCTTACCGGGTAGATGTCATAATTAATTGTTAATTTAGTAGTACCTAATCATTTAACTCCGCCTTTACCGGTCCCAAGCCTGGATGAAAAAGGAGGAGGGGGAGCAGTAACAAGCTCACTAAAAAACCTGGGCTCAGCTGGCCCGGCTGATAGTACCCTGTAAGGACTCCAGGGATACAGGATGAGCAGCGTTTGTACTCCCTATTAGGAATAGCTGCACATGGCGTCTGTTCCTCGTGTCAGAGGCGGCCATTTCTACTGGAGCTAAGTCGGCCTGCCACTGAGTAGTGCTCCCAGTCTTAATGACAAAGGCAGACACATTCTACTTCACCCAGACATGATATCAAGCTTTACAAGCTTGATACTATAATCAGATTGAGTGAAGATAAGAAAGAAGAAGAAGAGAAGATTGCTGAATATTTTGATCTTCAACCACTAGATAAACAGGAAAGGCTATCTATGTTGACAAAGGTGTCTACCGTAGCTGGGTGAACCTCATCTTGAGGTCATCGTAGTTCCCCCGCAGCAGCAGGAAGTCCTGGTAGACGGCATCTAAGGACTGAATGGTCTCCAGCTTGTAGAGCTGTAGCTTCCTGCTGAGCTTCTTCCATGTCTTATAGAAGACTCTCTCATCCTCCTTGAATGTCAGTAGACCTTCCTTGTACTGGCCTCGCAGGGAGTTGATCTGTACACACAAATATGGCTTCACAACACCCTTTATTGATACATCTCATTGATGATTTAATATATTTTTATGTAAATTAAGGCTCCTCAAAATCAAAATAAGAAAATTAAGTTTCCAGGGAAAAGTTTCTTTTAAAAATATTTTTCATTTAGAAATCTCTCAAGCTTTCGGATAAGAAAGTCCTTCTACGGGAGAAAATATTTTACATTATTAAAATGCCAATAAAATAAGATTTAAAATTAAAATAAAGTGTTTTGGATGTTTACATTTGTTTCAATGCAGAATCAACACGGGCTTCTGTTGCGCGTGCTTTCGAGTTTGCTATTCCAAGGCAATATCTTCACTTGGGGGTTATGGGGAAATATTATCATATGCTCCAACTCCGCCTTTGCCGGTCCCAAGTCCGGATAAAAAAGGAGGAGGGGGAGAAGTAACAAGCTCACTAAAAAACCTGGGATCAGCTGGCCCGGCTGGTAGTACCCTGTAAGGGCTCCTAATCCAGGGATACAGGATGAGCAGCGTTTGTACTCCTTGTTAGGAGCGGCTGCACATGGCGTCTGTTCCTCATGTCAGAGGCGGCCATTTCTTTTGGAGCTAAGTCGGCCTGCAACTGAGTAGTGCTCCCAGTCTTAATGACAAAGGCAGACGCATTCTACTTCACCCAGTGTGGAGATAAGAAAGAAGAAGAAGAAGATCATATGCTCCTCAATAAATTGAATTTATATATTCAAGATATTGCAGGTGGCACAAGCCATTAGCAACTTTTATTTGTGCAATCAAGAGAAGATGCCTTAATAAGAGTTACCTGTTGTTCAAAGACCTGTTCCTGTTGATCAAGGTTGTTGATGAAGTCATCCAGCTTGTTGCCATAGAGCTCATCATCGAAAGCCACTTGCTTGTTCCAGGTGTAGAGGAATTTGTTGCATCTCTGGGCTGTCTCAAATATCCCCACGTACTGCACACAAGGTAAGGTAGTTCTTTGCAAATTGGGGATCACATTAAATCATTGTGGGGAACATAGGAGTCTTAAAGACAATAGACAATATAGCGGCAATATACTCAGCATCCAATTTTCATCTTATTGCTTTGTGATTCTTATTAATAATCCATCATGACTGGGTGAAATCTATTGCTGCACATGACTGGTACAGAGCAGGAGGGACAAGCATCAATTCTGTCTTCCCAAGAGAACAACAGTCTTTGATATCCACACTAAAGTCTGGTCATCTACTGACAATAACTTTCCAGAATGGTTGTAATGTTTTCCCACTATGTACTAAGCGATATTCTCAACCTACAACCCTAAAACACATTATTGACTGTATTACCTCATCCATTGTTGATCTCTACTCATCCCTAACAGAGACACCATCAAAAATCTGAAGTTCAACAGGCTGGAAACCCTAACATGATTAAGAAGAGAAAAAAATGATAAGGTACAATTTGGATTAAAGATTAGAAATGCAAAGTAATAAGACCAAATCCAAATAAATAGTATGTGATGTTTCATATACAACACAGTTAACAAAACACTATTTATTTGGTCTTATTCCTTTTTGGAGAAAAGAAAGAAGAAAATCTAGAATCCAACTTGATAATGCACAATTTGGATTAAAGATTATAAACACAAGGTAATAAAACCAAATCTAAATAAATAAATAGTGTGTGACATTTCGGTAACATCTTTTGTCAGTACTTTTGTCTGAAGATGGTAACAACACTGTTACCGAAATGTCACACACTATTTATTTATTTGGATTTGGTCTTATTACCTTGTGTCTAGAATCCAACTTGTACCTTATCAGAATGAAAAATTCCTTGGGTATTTCTTGAGGGTCAGGATGGCTTGAGAACAGAGCTCTCCTACCTTATGGATGAGATGGTAATAGTGGCTGAAGACCCCCTGCACCTCCACCAGCTGGTCGATGTTCTGTGGCGAGGCAGTGAGAGCCTCCTGGGCCTCATCCATGTACAGTACCACCTCCTCCAGCCTCCGCAGGGCAAATGTCTGCAGGGTGGAGGTGAGCAGCAGGTCAAAGTTGGCTATGATGACCTGGATCTGTTCCTTGGCTCTTCTGTAGGAGAGGGTGATGAAATCTATTTTTTCATAGTCCTTTCTGTATCACACACAAATCAGGACACTCATACCCAATGCCTGCAGGAATGGAAATCTAATGCTGCACATGACTGATACAGAGCAGGAGGGACAAGCACCCGTTCTGTCCTCCCAAGAGAACAACAGTCTTTGATTTCCAGACTTAAGTCTGGTCATCTACGGACAATGACTTTCCAGAATGGTTGCAGGGTTTTCCCACTATGTACTAAATGCAATTCTCAGCCTGCAACCCCAAGACACATTATTGACTGTATTGACTCATCCATTGATGAGCTACTCTTCCCCGGCAGACACCATCAAAAGTCTTAAGCTTTACAAGCTTGATACCTTAGTGTGATTGAGTGGAAATAAGAAGGACACTCATAACATAGTGTTTCACTTATTCACAACATATAACTCAGAGAGCATATATCAGAATAGATAATCTATAATAATCCTATACACCTATCCCCCGATTTACACGGTAGATACGTTCCTGAGAAAAACGTGTAAATCGGGAGATAGGTGTACACAGAAATAAAAATAAAATGCATTGACAGGTTAAAATATGTAGTCAGCACATAAGCTCGGGATTCCTCGTGAGATGTGTACACAGCGCATGTGTTCAATCACAGTAGCATTTAGTATAGTGCGATAAAAACAAAAAAAAAAACTTATTTGGAAAACCGTGTAAAAGCGAAAACGTGTAAAACAAGTACCGTGTAAATCGGGGGATAGGTGTACTAACAAAATTGTCACCAACCATCAGAGATCATAACAATATTGTTACCCCAAGGTCACATATTGATTACTAATTTTGCTGACTTGCTCTTGTGCCATTTCCTATGAATTTCATTTATAATCCTAATTACATACCTTACTGGATTTGCACATAGCACAATAGAATCACTAATTTACTTATTAAAGTAATCATCACACATAATTTCTCAATTTGCTGTCATTTATGAAAATTAAAAAAAGGTGGTGGGTTTGTTTATGACAAAATCTTTATGTTTATCCATTCCTATTTTCTATATGTCTGAGAAATATTTTATCTATTTGACAAGAGAGAGGACCTATATATATATTTCAGAGATATTATGCAATCATTAAAATAATAATTTATTCCCTCAATGTAGATTGGGTCCGAGTGTCAAACAAAATTTGGTCCAGAATTATGAGCAGAAATGTTTCCCCATGTAACAATCAATGGGAATCTATATATATATACAGTTAAACCTGTCTATAGCGTCCCCTCTAAATAGCACCTCCCTCTCTATAGCACCCGATTTTAAATACGTAGTACGATGCAATTTACATTAAAAGTGACCTCTCTATAGCACCCTATTTTGGTGAGTCCCAAGAGGGGGCATTATAGACAGGTTTAACTGTATATATATATCAAGATGCTCGCTAAAGTAAACAATTACTTGTTTAAAGATGATTAGAAAAGAACTTTGAAGAAGGGAATGCTGGCATTAGTGCATGTGGAGCGAGGTAATTTCCCAATGCAGCTGAATATTCCAAATGCAAACAGTATCTCAAACATGTCCAAGGATACCTACTTTTTGATTATACATTTAAACCTGTCTATAGTGCCCCTTCTAAATAGCGCCTTCCTCTTTATAGCGCCCGATTTTAAAGATTAAAATGTAAACATCTTACATTAAAAGTGACCTGTCTATAGCGCCCTATTTTGGCGAGTCCCAAGAGGGGGTGCTATAGACAGATTTAACTGTATATGAATTCTGCCATAAAGTGGAGTAAACATGGAAGAAGCAAGCATATGTGGGCTACATGGGCAGATTTATGTGGATGGACTCACAGCTCCGAGTTGATCTCCTGGGACTTGGCCTTGAGCAGCTTGAAGTTTTTCTTCCAGTCTCTGAGACCGCTGCAGGTTTCCTCGATGTGGGAGGCTTCATTCAGAGAGTTCAGGTGGATCCAGAACTAGAAAAAGACACAGAACACTCTCTCTATTATAACTTTTTTGGAAAACTATCAAATCGGCGTTGGTGTCACTTAGGTAACTGAAGAAACACAAGGTAATAAGACCAAATCTAAATAAATAGTGTGTGACATTTCAGTAAGAGTGGTGTTATACACTTTTACACACCCTTTTTAAGTGTATTTGGATTTGGTCTTATTACCTTGTAGTTATAATATCCATTGTGCTAGCGAAAAAAGGCACAAAAGAACCCTTGCCACAGAAAAATAAACTTACTTTTAAAGAAATAGAAACAGTAGTCAAAACAAAAATAAACAAGAACTGGAGGATCCCACCTAAGCACAGTTGGTACAGTGGAGTGAACCCAGGAGGAGCTCTGAACATCAGAAATAGACAGCATCAAACAACACTAACAAGATTTAGAACAGGCCATCTCAAGCCATTGAAGATAGAAAATAATAACAAAATCTACCCCACTTGCCCAAAATGTAGCTTGGCACCTGCAGCTCCAGAACACATTTTGGCTTGCATTAGATGCACTAAACAGGACCTTTGGGAGAAGCCGCTGCTCATCATAAAACAGCTCGAGGAGCATGAACTCATGGAATTCGTGTAATCTTTACACAAGGGGATAAGAAACAACAACAACAATAATATCTATAATCCAAATTGTACATTTTTATAACTTAAGAAATGAAGAAAATGCTTAAAATAGAGAAGCATGGCCTTAGTGGAGACCAAAACCTGCACAAGTAAGAGATAAATTGAATAAATGTTGGGTTTAAGACCCTTTAAACTTCAAATTAAATATTATGCTCTCTCTCTCTATAGAATCATATTTTAAAATTATGTTTGGCAACTCCTAGATGACTTCCACAAGACACTCCATATTCCAACGGACTCACCAGGAACTGGGACTGGACTCTATGCTCCACTTTCTGAAGGACCTCCTCCGGTTTCAGGTAGAGCAGGCTATTCAGGTGGCTGTTGTTGCGGAAGATGAGGGAGAAGATGTTGTCAGGGGATTCGCTGTTGATGCCACGGAAACTGTGCAGTACTTGGAAGTAGCGGTTGATGAACTCGTAGTACTGCATTCGGATCTCTTCTAGGGAGGGGTCAAATACAATTCCTTTTTTCCTGGAAGAAACAAACACATATTGGAAACTTTACAGGATTAGAATAAAGATAGAAAAATTCAGATTACTAAATCTATCTTGGAAAATAGCAGAGGAGAAAAAGAATACTATATATTAGTTTTGCTTCATGAAGATAGAAGACTGGTCTCGTACAGTATAACCTCTTCCAACTCAACCAACTTTAATTCAACCGAAAATTCTGAATAAATAGAATGTTAAATTAAAGAACTTAGTATATTTTTGCTATTTAAAAAATATCAACTAGTAGAAAGCTGGTTGATGTCCAAAAAAAAAAACCTTTATGTGTTTATGTCTTGTATATATGTGTGCATTTGATGCTCACAATTTGAGTGCTTATTTTTCCTATTATTAATATTTTTTCCCCATTTATTCTTACATAATCCCGGATATTTTGTTAAAAAGCATACAAAGGTTAATGTCCAAAAAAAATCTTTATGTGTTTATGTCTTGTATATATGTGTGCATTTGATGCTCACAATTTGTATGCTTATTTTTCCTATTATTAATATTTTTTTTCATTTATTCTTAGATAGTCCTGATAATTTTGTTAAAAAGCATACAAAGATGAGAGAAAAAAGTGGTTAAAGAGAGTGAGTTATGAAGAGAGAGGCTGAGAAGAAATTCCAGTCACCACACAACTATACTTATAGGACTATAGTTGAAGATGGTTACGTGATAGAGACATGGATGGTGAGCTGGGGACTCAAGTGATGGAGTCCCAGCAGGGCGGACTTTAATTGGGACTGGAAGGCCTTGTAGAGCTGGTGGTCCCAGTGGACTCTCCAGGCTGCCATGCTCTCACTGCTGTAGCCCTGGACCCACCCTGGATGGAAGTCCATTGGGTATAACCACAGGTTTGACACTGCTAGCAGGAAACAAAGAAAAATCTAAAACAGATTATTGAGAAAGTAAAAGAAGAAAATGAAATTTTTGAATTAAAATTAAATATCAGCATCAACAAATTTATAACCAAAGATGGAATATGATAAGGCACAATTTGAATTATAGATTATAAACACAAGGTAATAAGACCAAATCCAAATAAATAAATAGTGTGTGACGTTTCAGTAACAGTGTTGTTACCATCTTCAAACAAAAGTACTGAATGAGAAATTTTACCAACGCTTGATAACAGTAACTATTTAAACCATGCTGTGGTAAAATTTCTCATTCTTTTGTCTGAAGATGGTAACAATGCTGTTACCGAAATGTCACACACTATTTATTTATTTGGATTTGGTCTTATTACCTTGTGTTTATAAAGATGGAATATATTATTTGAAATTTGAGCAAGAAATTTTCTTAATTGTGTGTGTGTGTGTGTGTGTGATATAGTTGATTACTTTTCATAACCTTAGGATCCAGAATAGATAAGATGGGAGGTTACTTAGAGGAAGTAAAAAGAAGAATAGCACTAGGCAGGAACGAAATGATGAAATTGTACAAGATTATGAAGAATAAGAACATTTCTCTTAAGACAAAGAATAGAACTATCAAGGCATTGGTATTGCCTGTGGTCACTTATTGATGTGAAAGTTAGACTCTCAGAGAAGAGAACCAAGAAAAAGGATTGAAGCTTTTGAAATGTGAACATGGAGAAAGCTACTCATAGTACCATGGATGAAAAAAATATATATATATTTCAATCATAAATTAATCCTGGTAGATCCATAGAATCCCAAATATGTAAACAAAAACTGACCTACTTTATATACCTAACGAGAGCAAATGGTTTATAAAAGATGTTTGTGTTGGGAAAAATTGAAGGAAGAGAGAAAGCCCTCCACAATGAGATGCCTGGAAGGGGTTCAAGGAAGACATTATATGAGCTGGGAATGATGGTCACTAACAGATGAAAAATATTTATTAGAGAGGGGAAGGTATATCTCTTGTACCTTTTTCTGGACTTCCATCATGGTCAGTTTGATGTTGATGGTGTGATCCCTCAGGTTTCTCTGCCAGAGATGGCCGTCTGCAGCAAATATCCCTTCAACCTGCACACACCAATATAGGAGTTGATGGAGGAATGGCACATGCTGTTTATGTTCGACATCCCAGGATTGAATTCCACACATTGAGAACTTTTTCTCTCAAAAATTCCTTCAATAATTCTTGTGCAAGTCCAACCCCACCAGTGAGTGCAAGGTAATCAAGTGAAGCTCTATCATAGTTGTAAATTCAAAAATTGAACTTCTTTCTGCATGTGTATACATGTAGTCAACTTACAGCCAAACAGTTGCTAACTAACCACCATGATTATCATGGCTGGTATTATATACTAGCCGAATGACCCGGGCAACACCCGTGTTTTACCCGATTGAATGTTTTGATTCAAATACTATTTGTTACAATTATAAATTGGCGCCTTAAATAAATGCATATATTAGTTAATAACTATAGCCTATGTGCTTTATCTGTCTATGTACTGTTGGCTTCCGTAGGCGTCTCTTACTGGGAAAAAGAAAGAGAGGATTCCATTTAGTTATTAACTAATATATACATTTATTTAAGGAGCGACCCGCTCCAACACAATAGTTACAAAAACCAAAAAGCGAGTGGGGGGGGGCAAAGGTGGCGTGATCGTAGCCAACCAATAGGAGAGCGCCATTCCAAAAAAAAAAGCAAACGGTGACAGAGATGAAGAATTATTAAGAACGCATGACGCTCGTAACTGTATATAAAATACTTGCAATAAGTAAGCTCCTCAATAGAATTCACGTATGCTTATTTAGTGATGTTACAAAAGGTAACATCACTTCAAAGAAGAGCTAAGTCAGTGGCCTGCCACTGAGTAGTGCTCCCAGTCTTAATGACAAAGGCAGATGCATTCTACTTCACCCAGTCATGATCTCAAGCTTAATACCCTAATATGATTGAGTGGAGATAAGAAAGAAGAAGACAAAGATAAGATTAGGAAGACCATGTACCATTTTGAGGATCTTCTCGTGGTACGGCCGCAGTTGCTCATTCTCCTCGTACAGAGCAGAGATGACTTCGGATATCTCCGCAGTCAGCTTGGTGAGCTGGGCTTGCTGGTGCCATCTCAGCTGTTTGATGTCCTTGATGAGCTTGGTGAAGGAGGTCACCTTGGCTATCATCAGTGGCTTCTGGCTCTGGATGATCTTCTCTCCAAAGGTGTTGTAGAACATGGCAATCTGCACATGCCATGTTGTGGTAACACCTGGCACACATTGAGCGGCTACCTTCTTTAAATATATCTTTCTTGGATTACAGGAGAACATCTTTAATTCAAAATACACTATATATAATTCAACATCTACTTCAATTCAAGCAACCATTTCCCTTTCAAATTACCATCTTTACTTGAGGATTGTGCCTACCAAATTCTTCTTTCAATAAAGAAAATAATATTTGCAAATACTTCTTGTAAGAAACAGTCAATAATTTTTAATTAAGTCTGATGAAGAGAGTTATTGTCTGAATCTCGATATACATCCTAATAGACACAACTTCCTTAAGTTTTGTCCATGAGTGTATATATGTGTGTCTTCAATAAAGGTCACTGTAATATCTTTCAGAGTTATTGTCTGAATCCTGATATACATGCTAATAGACACAACTTCCTTAAGTTTTGTCCATGAGTGTATATATATGTGTCTTCAATAAAGGTCACTGTAATATCTTTCAGAGTTATTGTTTGAATCCCGATATACATGGTAAAAGGTACAACTTCCTTAAGTTTTGTCCATGAGTGTATATATGTGTGTCTTCAATAAAGGGCACTGTAATATCTTTCAGAGTTATTGTTTGAATCCTGATATACATGGTAAAAGGTACAACTTCCTTAAGTTTTGTCCATGAGTGTATATATGTGTGTCTTCAATAAAGGTCACTTTAATAACTTTCAGAGGTATTGTCTGAATCCCGATATACATGGTAAAAGGTACAACTTCCTTAAGTTTTGTCCATGAGTGTATATGTGTGTGTCTTCAATAAAGGTCACTTTAATATCTTTCAGAGTTATTGTCTGAATCCCGATATAAATGGTAAAAGGTACAACTTTTTAAGTTTTGTCCATGAGTGTAGATCCTGTTAAATTAAATAGGCTGATTTTGGGATTCAAAAGCGGTTTAATTATAGTAAGGGTTGATATTAAAGTGAAATATTTTAAATGGAAGTGGTTGAGATTAGAAAAATTGGTCAAATTAAATATGGTAATTTGAAAAGGGGATAGTTAGGATTTGAAAAAAATGGTTGAATATTAAAGTGTTGGTTTGATTGAAGACATTTTCTACTGTACTTTGATTCAAGTTCTTACAGGGTGTAAGTGGAAGAGAGGTTGTTTAAGGTAGTCAACATTGAGATGGTACACACCTCTTTGATGTCCTTAGCACTGTCCTGGTAGTTCTTGCTCTCCTCACAGACTTCCAGCAGCTGGGAGGGGACAGAGTAGCCCAGTAGAGAGAGCATCTGGACGTCTCGAGAGAGGGTCAGAGTCCGGGATCCGCTCACCTCCAGCTTCCCCTCCTCAGTGGTGTGGAGTACAGGCTGAGAGAGGACATTGCTGGGGACACACAGTGGGGGGTTGTCACTTGGTTCTATATATACACTGTAGAAGTTCTATCTCCATGGATTTTGAAAGATATATCTGCTATTTGGATTATAAATTATAAACACAAGGTAATAAGACCAAATCTCCAAAAAATAAATAGTGTGTGACGTTTCGGTAACAGTGTTGTTACCATCAGTACTTTTGTCTGAAGATGGTAACAACGCTGTTACCGAAACGTCACACACTATTTATTTATTTGGATATATCTGCTATTGTTAACAGGGGGTGTGTGGCGGTACTTATCCCAAGTATAATTCAATATGTAGGAGGTCGGTGGACAGGTGGTCTAAACTGTTGGTTTTCAACTACTACAAGCCAAGATTGAATCCCACACTGAGCTTATATATATATATATAAATGAATGTATGTGTGTGTGGTCTGTTTGTCCTTTATGCCTGACCAAACCACTCATTGGAATGCCATGAAACTTTGGGAAGTTATTTAGTATAGTACTGGGAAGGTTTCTAGCAAATAAAATTTTTGAAATAACTTTTCGCTTTAAAATAATCAAGATAAATATTTTAATTTATCTGTTATAATTCAACAATCTGCTCTAATTATTATCATGATGATACGATGATTTTGTAATGTAAAAAATTAGGAAAGACAAAATTCAGGATGACACGGCAATATATTTGAGACAAGAATAATGATACAATTCCAAGGCAAGATACTATTCCTTTAACTTCCAATTACCGAGGGAACCAATTAATAATGATTTTATTCAACTTATCGAGTATTTTTCAAGGGACCGGGAAAAAATGTTCACTTTATCGAGAGATTCGTTAGACAAACCTTTACTCGGGTAAAACCCGGGCGAAGCCGGGTACGTCCATACAAGAATAATGATACAATTCCAAGGCAAGATACTATTCCTTTAACTTCCAATTACCGAGGGAACCAATTAATATTGATTTTATTCAACTTATCGAGTATTTTTCAAGGGACCGGGAAAAAATGTTCACTTTATCGAGAGATTCGTTAGACAAACCTTTACTCGGGTAAAACCCGGGCGAAGCCGGGTACGTCCGCTAGTTTTTCATAATAAAAAGTGTTCCAATGGCCCCCCAATTTTTGCAAACGTCCAACCCCACCAACAAGTGCAAGTAACCAAATGAGGGACTCTGGTATACTAGTAAGTACAAAAGTCAAACTGTTTTTCCCCATGTATAGACATGTGGTGCACTTACAGTAAAAACAGTCTCCAATTTCTACCGACCATGACTATCATGGCCCTCACCACATATACTAGGGATAATTTTAAAAAATTCAGCATGTAGACTCATCATTAAATCTTCTCTTTGTCGCCCTATCTGTCTATTTGATCTCTATAATCATTCTATCACACCATCTATCAAAAGAGTGGACAGTTAAGCCATCATACACAACTAACTTACCCAACAGTGTTGGAAGAGGTCCGCTTGGAGCACCAATGTTCATAGATCTTGGTGCACTGAGCCTCCAGTTCCTTCTCCAACTGTCCAAAGAAGGAAGTCAGCTGAGGCATCACACTGAAGTCCTGGAAGTTGGACTCAACAAGAGTCCGAAATCCCTTGACCTGAACACACATTCTTAGATAAAGAGATTTTTTTTTTTGCTTATCCCTAGTACACGTGGTACAGGCCATGATAATCATGGTGGGTACTTAGAGACTGCTTTTACTGTAAGCGCACCACATGTCTACACATGTGAAAAGCAGTTCGACTTTGCACTTACAAATATGCCAGAGCCCTGTTTGGTTACTTGCACTCGCTGATAGGGTTGGACTTTTGCAAGAATCGGGGGGCCATTGGAGTATTTTTCTTTTAAAATCAGAACAAATTGCCCAATGCGGGAATCAAACCCGAGTCGTAGTGGTCAAAAACCAACGTTTTAGACCTTCCTTCCACCGACTCCCTAGATAGATAGCTTGACAATGTGAAAGTATATACATTAAAAGCAAGTATTTCAAATATATTTTTAATTACATGAGGGGGGTAATTCAAAAATTTTAAAAGACAAAATCCAAATAGGCAAACTCTTCTTCTTCTTTCTTATCTCCACTCAATCATATTAGGGTGTCAAGCTTGTAAAGCTTGAGACTTTTGAAAAAGAGATTTGACAACCATCATGATTGGGTGAAGTAGAATGTGTCTGCCTTTGTCATTAAGACTGGGAGCACTACTCAGTGGCAGGCCGACTTAGCCCCAAAAGTAATGGCCGCCTCTGACATGAGGAACAGACGCCATGTACAGCCACTCCTAACATGGAGTACAAACGCTGTTCATCCTGTATCCCTGGAGCCCTTACAGGGTACTATCATCCAGGCCAGCTGAACCCAGGTTTTTTAGTGAGCTTGTTACTGCTCCCCCTCCTCCTTTTTCATCTGGACTTGGGACCGGCAAAGGCGGAGTTTAGGCAAACTAAACATGGTGTTTATTCAATAGCATTGTTACCATCTTCACACAAACTGGAAAATATAGTAGAAATTCTATATAAGAAGACAACCACGATTAGAAGAAACCTCTCTATAAAGGATAGTGTGTTCAATCAAAATTACCATTTTTACTATTTAACAACTCTCCAGTAAGAGGACACCTTTCCATAAAGGAAACTTTGGATCTGCAACAAGGTACCATTCACAGAGAGGTTCTACTTTACTATAAATACAGTATGCACACTTCTGTATTAATATATAACTGACTTATTCAACAGGTTTTCCAATTTAAAAAAAATCAAGGCTTTTTTTTTTAATGGGGGTCGGTGGAAGGCTAGTTAAACCGTTTGGTTTTCGACCACTACGACCCGGGTTCAATTCCCTCATTGGACACTTTTTTCTGATTAAAAAAAAAAAATGCTCCAATGGCCCCCGATTCTTGCAAAAGTCCAACCCCACCAGCGAATGCAAGTAACCAAACAGGGCTCTGGCACACTTGTAAGTGCAAAGTCGAACTGCTTTTCACATGTGTAGACATGTGGTGCGCTTACAGTAAAAGCAGTCGCTAACTACCCACCATGATTATCATGGCCTGTACCACGTGTACTCTGAGATAAGAAGAAGAAGGCTTTTTTTACCTCCTGCTATCCTGCTTCAACTCCGCCCAAGAATGAGTATTGAGTAGTAGCATATACTAGTAATGAGTATATAGCAGTGCACTGACAACATATCCAATGAGATGATAAAGCACAATTTGGATTATAGATACAAGAAAATAAGACCTAATCTAAATAATTTAATAGTGTGTGACGTTTCTGCAACATAATTGTTACCATCATCAGACAAAAGAATAAAAAAAGAATGTTTTTTTTTTTTATTCATGTCATCTTTTATTCTTTTGTCTGATGATGGTAACAACACTGTTACGGAAACGTCACACACTATTGAATTATTTGGATTAGATCTTATTTTCTTTTTTTTTGCTTATCCCTAGTACACGTGGTACAGGCCATGATAATCATGGTGGGTAGAAGTAGGCGACTGCTTTTACTGTAAGTGCACCACATGTCTACACATGTGAAAAGCCGTTCAACTTTGCACTTACAAATGTGCCAGAGCCCCGTTTGGTTACTTGCACTCGCTGGTGGGGTTGGACTTTTGCAAGAATTGGGGGCCATTGGAGCATTTTTTTTTTAACAGAAAAAAGTGCCCAATGCGAGAATCGAACCTGGGTCGTAGTGGTCGAAAACCAATGGTTTAGACCATCCTTTCACTGACCCCCCTTATTTTCTTTTAGCCATAACCAATGAGAGTTCAATCCAATGACAGAAGTCAAAGTGATTCCTCACCTTGGAGCCAACAGCTTTCTTCCGGATAATGTTCTCCACCAGGTCTGTGAAGTACCTCACACCTCCACACTGGGTGACACGGACAGCCTCCCTCTTACGGAGCAGGACTGAATACTTTTTGAAGAGGTTGTAGATATTCACCCTGGATACATCAAACCAACTTTATATATAGCAATCTTCTATTTACATATTGGAGGTTTCATTACTTACTATCTCTGTGACCCCCCAAATATAAGGCAATATGATTAAGGCAAGGGGACATCATGATTAGCAAAGAAGAATCCATCTGAAGTCTAGTCAAACTGCACAGAGTATACAGGACTTCAGATTCTTTTAATAAACTGCAGAATCTGAAGTCCTGTATACTGTGGAGGTTTGACCAGGTTTCAGATAGATTCTTCTTTCTTATCTCCACTCAACAATCATATCAGGGTATCAAGCCTGTAGAGCTTGTTGATGGTGTCTACTGGGGATAAGTAGAGTTCATTAATGGATGAGTTAATACAGTCAATTATGTGGTTTGGGGTTTCAGGTTGACACTTAGTACATAGTGGGAAAACCTTGCAACCATTCTGGAAATTCAGAAATGAAGTTGTAAATCTAATGATGCACATGACTGGTACAGAGCAGGAGGGACAATTCTGTCCTCCCAAAGGAACAGAAGTCCTTAATTTCCAGACTTAAGACTGGTCATCTACGGACAATGATTTTCAAGAATGGTTGCAAGGTTTTCCCACTATGTACTAGGTGCAATTATACACCTGCAGCCCTAAACCATATCATTGACTGTATTGGCTCATCCATTGATGAGCTCTACTTATCCCCAACAGACACCACCTCAAACTCTACAGGCTTGATACCCTGATATAATTAAGTGGAGATAAGAAAGAAGAAGAGAGATGAAGTTTTTCCTAACAGAGACAACTTTACTGCTGACCTTTACTTGGATTCAGATGTTTGCTAGTAGAGCTTACATTTAATGGCAGCACATAATTTTGCTATTCATCCAGTAGTGTTATTGGGTTTTGTGGCTTTTTATAGGTTTAGCCCTACCGCAGGTTAGCCCAATGCACTCTGTTCATGGCTTTTAATCTGTTACCACTTATTAGATAGTGTATCAGCTAACATAACACCATATCTGATGGCTGTTCCCCTAACTGCTACCTGGAGACTCTCCCTGCCTGGTAGGATTCATCTCCCCCCCAGGATGGTTAATTTTGATCCCAACAAAACTCCAATAAACGACCTCCCCGGTAAAAAACAGGAGTATCTGTGTTTCTTCAGAACTCCATCTTTGCCGGTCCCAAGCCCAGATGAAAAAGGAGGAGGGGGGGCAGTAACAAGCTCGCTAAAAAACCTGGGCTCAGCTGGCCTGGCTGATAGTACCCTGTAGAGACTCCTGATCCAGGAACACAAGATGAGCAGCGTCTGTACTCCAGGTTAGGAGCGGCTGCACATGGCATCTGTTCCTCATGTCAGAGGCGGCCATTTCATATTGGAGCTAAGTCGGCCTGCTACTGAGTAGTGCTCCCAGTCTTAATGACAAAAGCAGACACATTCTACTTGATCTAGTCATTAAGATGTTGAATCTCCATTGATAAGCTCTACTCACTTCCCCAGAAGGCACTGTACAAATTCTCAAGCTCTACAGGCTTGATACCTTTATAGGATTGTGTGGCGATAATAAAGATGTTTCTTCAGTGGTCTTTCACAGAAGGTTGATATAGTGTATTTTGAAAAGTAGCTCGGACACACAGAAAGTTACGTATGATATGAACTGCTTTTCACATGTGTAGACATGGGGTGCACTTACAGTAAAAGCAGTCGCCTACTTCTTCCAACCATGATTATCATGGCCTTTACCACGTGTACTAGGGATAAGCAAAAAAAAACTTATGATATGACAACTCACCTCTCAGGTCTCAGCTTCTCCTGTACAATTGGCCGGAGCATCAGAGTTCCAAATTTACTGAAAAACTGAACATACTGCACACACAGACAAGACATAAAGGAATTGAAAGTTTCAAGAAACATACTCCAAAGATCATCTATTGACCATACAGAAGAAATGATACACCTTGAAGGATGAATAAAGAGGTAGACCAATGAAGGATTGGTTTTATAATCTAATACACTGTATAACTTCTTTAGTTCAACTGACAACTCCGCCTTTGCCGGTCCCAAGCCTGAATGAAAAAGGAGGAGAAGGAGCAGTAGCAAGCTTGCTAAAAAACCTGGGCTCTGCTGGCCCGGCTGATAGTACCCTGTAAGGGCTCCTAATCCAGGGATACAGGATGAGCAGCGTTTGTACTCCATGTTAGGAGCGGCTGCACATGGCATCCGTTCCTCATGTCAGAGGCGGCCATTTCTTTTGGAGCTAAGTCGGCCTGCCACTGAGTAGTGCTCCCAGTCTTAATGACAAAGGCAGACACATTATACTTCACCCAGTCAAGCTTTACAAGCGTGATACCCTAATATGATTGAGTGGAGATAAGAAAGAAGAAGAGTTCAACTGACTAGTAATTCAACCAAATTTTTACTTATCAAGTAGCCTATTTATTATAATTTAACTGACTATAATTCAGCATTGATTTTAATTCAACCCAAAATTCATGATCTCTTAAGGTGTTGAATTAAAGATGTTAGATTGAATATTGATAATAGTAGAAGGGTCTGGAATTCAGGGGATAAAGAGAGGTGAAGATAATTGTTCAGAACAGGATGAAATGGCATTCAAAGATGGCTGACCTCCGTATCAAAGACGGTGGCTGTACTACATCATGCGGTACTAAAGGAATCCTCAAAAATCCTCCAAATCAGAAATGGCACTACGTGATAATGTGTTAATAGAGGTAACCTATGATTTTCTAAGGCATGTTGCCTTGTTCCAAAGAGTAGCTCTTTTTAAAATATTGTCACAGTAATGAAGGTGACGAGTCGTTTGGGTAGAATAAAATAATAATTTATTAGATGACTTTAAATAGTTAATAAGTTTGAGGGATAAAAAGAAATAGAGGTAAACTAAGTTAAATGGATAAAAATAATGGTAAATTAAGGAAGTAATGTCAGAGACCCAAACGGCTGGCATTCGGCTACACCCCTCAAGATGGCGACTATTGTTTACAAACTTGCCGCCTAGCGCGCCCGCTATCTATCGGAGCTTAGGTACATAACACTTGCCGAGCTGACAGCGCGCGCCACCTATCGGAGCTTAGGTACATAACATTCGCCAAGCTGCCGATGTATTATTTGCAGTTACAAGCTATGTATATTTTTGGTTATGACATTACTCCCCTTTTCAAAAATAAGCAGCGACCCGCTGCTTAAAAAAAAAAATTCTACACTATGTGATCAGTCCTGTGTTTGTTCTTCTGGGCTTCTGTATGGTTTCATCCGCAGGACGTGGACGATGTCTTTGATATTCCGTTGTCTGGGTCTCCTCTCCAAGGCCTCTACTTCATAAGTTACTTCAGACAGTTGTCTCACAACTTTATAGGGGCCGAAGTATCTTTTAAGTAGCTTCTCCGACAGTCCTTGTTTACGCACAGGTGTGTACACCCACACAAGGTCTCCCGCGCGGTACTGGACAGGTCTGTGGCTTTTGTCGTATCGAGATTTGTCTTTTTCTTGCGCCTTTAAGATGTTCAAACGGCCAGCTGGCGTGCGTCCTCGGCATTTGTGACCAAACTCTCCACGTAGTCTTCCAGATTGGCTTCCTCTCTATACGTCAGGATGGTGTCCAATGGGGTCTCGACATCGCGTCCGTGTACAAGATAGAAAGGGCTAAACCCGGTGGTTTCCTGTTTGGCGGTGTTATAGGCAAAAGTTACGTAAGGGAGAACTGAATCCCAGTTTCTTTGGTCTACGTCAACATACATAGACAGCATGTCACCAAGTGTCTTGTTGAGTCTCTCGGTCAGGCCATTTGTCTGGGGGTGGTAGGCAGAAGTAAAGCGATGTGCGGTTCCACAGAGGTTGTTAATATCCCGAATTGTGTGGGATATAAACGTTCGACCTCGGTCTGAAATCAATTCTCTGGGGGCTCCATGTTTGAGGATCACGTCTTCTACTATAAATTTTCCAACTTCTTCCGAACTTCCATTTGGTATGGCTTTGGTCATAGCATACCTTGTTAGATAGTCCTGTCGCGACCACGGTCCATTTATTGCCATCGTTCGAGGTAGGGAATCTTCCTAACAAATCTATCCCTATTTTCTCAAAAGGTCGGGATACCGGCGGAATTGGCACAAGTTGCCCTGGTGGACGTTCGGTTGAACCTTTTCGCCGTTGACATTCTCGACAATGTGCCACATATTGTCGCACAGATCTATGCAAGCCGGGCCAGAAATACTTTCTTCTAACGCGGTCGTATGTTTTGGCAAATCCCAGGTGTCCCGCCATTGGTGCATCGTGGGCTTCCCTCAAAATGTCAACCCTCATTGTTTGGGCAGTACTAAGAGCCAAGGTTTGCCCATGGGATCGTAGTTTTTGCGGTAGAGGATGCCGTCGATTATTTTGTATCCACTTTTGGAATCAATTTCCTGAATTATTTTTTTGGTCTGGACATCGCTTCTTTGCTCTTTTCCTATGTCGGTAATTGAAGACAATTCTGGTATGTTATCTTCGCTGGATTGGGGGAGAGGACTTCTTGAGAGGCAATCCGCATCTTGGTGTCTTTTACCATTCTTATACACAATAGATATGTCGAACTCTTGAAGTCGCAAGGGCCCATCTGGCTAGCCTTCCCGAAGGATCCTTTACATTAGCTAGCCAACACAGGGAATGATGGTCGGAGACGACGGTGAAGTGTTTTCCAACAAATATGGTCTGAACTTGTAAATGGCCCAAACTACAGCCAGGCATTCCCTCTCCGTCGTGGAATAATTTCTTTCTGCGGCGTTAAGTGTTCTTGATGCATAGGCGATAGGCTTTTCTTTTCCTTCTACCAGTTGGGTCAACACTGCTCCGACGCCATATCCACTCGCGTCGGTATGTACAAGTGTCTCAGCATCTTCCTTAAAATGGCCAAGCACAGGATCGGTAGTTAGGGCTGATTTTAATATTTGGAAAGATTCTTCTTGTTCGTTCGACCAAAAGAACTTCACGTTATTCCTCAGGAGGTCGTGCAACGGCTTTGCTTTATTTGCAAAATCTTTCACAAATCGCCTGTAATATGAACACAACCCCATGAAGCTTCTTACTTCAGTTGTTGTTTTTGGAGTCGGGAAATTTGTAATTGCTTCGATTTTGTCGGGATCAGGGCGAATGCCGCTTTCTGTAACCAGATGTCCTAACACTTTGATTTCTCTTGACCCAAAACGGCACTTCTCATGATTAATACACAAGCCTGCTTGCTGGATGCATCTGAGAACTTTCCCTAGGCGTTCAATATGTTCTTTAAAGGATGTAGCATAAACAATTATATCGTCTAAATAACAAAGACAAATTGTCCATTTCAATCCTGCTAGTAGCTTGTCCATCATTCTTTCGAATGTTGCCGGTGCGTTGCATAAACCGAAGGGCATCACCCGGAACTCATATAAGCCATCAGGGGTGATGAAAGCTGTCTTCTCCCGATCTTCCTCGTCGATTTCTATCTGCCAGTATCCTGTACGTAGATCCATGCTGGAAAAGAATTTAGCTCCTGTTAAGCTATCCAAAACATCATCATTTCTAGGTAAAGGATACACATCCTTTTTGGTGACCTTGTTAAGCTTTCGGTAGTCTACACAAAATCTCCAGGACCCATCTTTCTTTTTAACCAAAACTACTGGGGACGACCAAGGACTTTCGGACAGTTGTACAATTCCCATCTTTATCATTTTATCGACTTCACTTTGTATAGTTCGTCTTTCGACAGGAGACACCCGGTATGGTCGTTGTTTAATAGGACGGCTGTCTGAAGTGTCGATTTTATGTTTCACATTGGAGGTTGTACTGAATGATTTTCTATCAAAATCAAAAACCTCTGAGTACTTTTCTAAACATTCTGCAATCATTGACTTTTGTTCTTCGTTTAATCTCTCGTCTACCAGAGATAAGATTTGTTGGCCTCTATCTTCATTCTTAATGTTTGATTGAGTTTTATCGTCTTCAGCTCTGTCAACACTGTAGATTCCGCTACTTCCAATTTTCCTCAAGTATCCTACAAGCATACCAGCTGGGATTATTTGATTCTGAGAAGTCCCATTAGTTACCCATATCTCCCCTCTGCCGTGATGGATGATGGTATGACCAATTCTTTTTTTAATATGAGATCTTTGCTTCCTTCTATCATTAGATCTTTTCCACCTCGAATATCTTCGTTAATAACCGTGATTTTCTTAATTGAGCGAGCTGGAACAAAACAGTCTTCTAACGCATGTGTAGGCAGATCTTCTTCTAGGCCGTCGTTCACACTTTCCTTCAAATGTATTTCACCTCTTCCGCAATCAATCACTGCACTTGTGGCTCGAAAGAAATCAAGACCAAGTATTATGTGATGGCTACATTCAGAGAAGACAACAAAAGTAAAATAAATCTCAAGTTCTTCAATTGACACTTTTAAGTTGCATCGTCCCAGAGTTTCGATGTGTTTCCTATTGGCGATTCTCAGTACAGGCCCTTTTTCTGCAAAGAACGGATTTTTCAAATATCGGCGAAAACTTTCCGAGATTACGGAATAATCGGCTCCAGAATCGACTAAGGCCTCAACATTCTGTCCATTTATGGTGATAACAACGTAGTTCCGTTTCATGTTTGCAGTTATAATAGGGGGAGGATTTCTACTATCGTCAGCGGCCTTACCTCCAGTCTCGGTCGCTCTTCTTAGTTTCCCTGGCTTAGGCGGCGAGGAGATTGACTGGATCGGCGAGAGGGCGACGGCGTTGCGTTTCGTCTTGAGGGGGATCTTCCATGGCCAGGATAGGGCGACGGGTTTCGAAAGCGGCGATCTACAAACTCAACTTCTTCGGCATTTTGATTGAACCAGGTATTGTAATTATTAGAGTAGGTCGGCCTTCTTACCCTGGCTTCCTCGAAAACACGCCTTCTGTCCCGGCAATATCGGGCTACATGTCCCGGGCGACCGCAATGGAAACATATTGGAACGTTTTCGTGTGTCCTCCATTCATCAGTTCTTCTCTGTGGTGATGTCTGGTTGGGTACCGGTGGTCTTTGGTTCAGGAACTGCTGTCGTGGCGTCTGTTTGAATATTTGGGGTCGGTTAGAGTACTGTTGTCGTGGCATTGACCTTTGAACGGGCTGCGAAATTGCAGACAGGTTCCTTTCAACTTCCTCTCGGATAATTAGATCCAGGGAAGATGGTTTGAGAGTGGCTGGCTCGGGATTCAATGCATGGTAGATTTCTTCTCGGACGATACGTCTAATGAGGTCCTCCATAGATTCCGATTCTGCTGGGTTGATGGCGGCAGCATTCGGCAGTCTATCAAAAACTATCCGCGTGTTCACACGCTTCTTTTGAGATAGTTCGATTTTTCGACACCACCTTATAAACTCCTCGGTGGTGGCAATTTCAAAGGTGACAATTACCCTGTAAATTTCCTCAGAGACTCCCTTGACTAAATGAGCAACTTTCTCGTTTTCATTCATGTTGGGGTAATTTGCCGACATAAATAGAGGACGTCTTGAATATACGCCTCACTAGACTCTCCCTTTCCTTGGGCCCTGGCTTTTAGTTTTTCTAAAACCTGGTCTTTTTCGCTGGCGTGATGTCCAAAGGCCTGAGACAACATTGTCTCAAAAAGTTCCCATGAGGTTATTTGTTCCTCTACATTCTCGAACCAGACTTTGGCCGTTCCTGAGAGGAAGAAGTAAACATTCGCCAGGCACATGGAACTGTCCCAGCAGTTGAACCGAGCTACACGATGGTACTCTTTCAACCATTTCTCCGAGCTTTGGCCCGGTTCCCCCGAAAATATAGAAGGGTTTCTTATAGGTTTGAAGTGGTACTCACCCTGTGGGGTCTCTCTTCCTTCTTGTTGCATCTTAGAATATTCCAATGGGTTTAATCCTTGGATTCTACGACTTCTTCTTATAGCTTGGGCAGCGAAGGGATGATGCAGCTTGTCTCCACCAGATGTCACAGTAATGAAGGTGACGAGTCGTTTGGGTAGAATAAAATAATAATTTATTAGATGACTTTAAATAGTTAATAAGTTTGAGGGATAAAAAGAAATAGAGTTAAATGGATAAAAATAAGTTAAATGGATAAAAATAATGGTAAATTAAGGAAGTAATGTCAGAGACCCAAACGGCTGGCGTTCGGCTACACCCCTCAAGATGGCGACTATTGTTTACAAACTTGCCGCCTAGCGCGCCCGCCATCTATCGGAGCTTAGGTACATAACACTTGCCGAGCTGACAGCGCGCGCCACCTATCGGAACTTAGGTACATAACATTCGCCAAGCTGCCGATGTATTATTACAGTTACAAGCTATGTATATTTTTGGTTATGACAATATATTGAAAAGAATAACTTAAAACACAAGGTAATATGACCAAATCCAAATAGATAAATAGTGTGTGACGTTTCGGTAACAGCGTTGTTACCCAAACGTCACACACTATTTATCTATTTGGATTTGGTCTTATTACCTTGTGTTTATAATCTATAATCCAAATTGTGCCTTATCAATAACTTCAAACAAAATATTTACTACTTACGTGATTAACAGTGGAGAGCTTGTAGATTTGACCTCTCAACTTGGATACTGCCAAGTATTCAAAGGGTTTCATGGCTGCGTTAAACTTGTCCACGGCATTCTGCCATAGCTTCTCTCCGTAGGGACTGTAGTTGAACACAGCTATGTCTTTGAATGCTGAGATTCCTGAGTGGAAGTTGTGCAGCTGCTTTTCCTCCGCTGTCAGGAGGTGTGAGAGTTGGCCGTGGAGAGAGTGGACGGCCAGAATCTACAGTACACATCCCTCCTTTGTGCAAATATTACATGGATTGAATTAACATAGTGGGACATGTCTTGGAGTGCAAGATCTGGTGTACTTTGTCTGGCCTATAATTGAAGCAGCTAAGAGAGAAATTAGGGGAATATGTAGAGATAATTAAACAAAAGAAAATAATTTTCAATGAGACACAATTACACATGAGAGAATATAATAAAAAATAAAAGGAAACATGGTACAGTAGAACCTCCCTGTGAAGGATGCCTAATTGCAGAGCCAAAGTGGCTTTTAGAACACTTCATGATTTTCGTGTCATCCTTGCGCAGGGGCCATGCTAATCTTCTCTGTATCGTTCCAATTTTAGTATATGTACCGCCGAACAAGTGTGTACCTTTAGAGAGAGAAGTGTCCTCTTACAAGAGAGTTGATAATAAGTAAAAATGGTAATTTTGGTGATGAAAAACTGTCCTTTGTAGAGAGGTGTCCTCTAGCAAGAGTGTTCTCTCATGGAGAGGTTGTTCTACTGTATTGGCAAAGAGAACTGTCCTTTGCAAAGAGTTGTTTTCTAGCGTGAGTGTCCTCTCATGGAGGTTGTTCTACTGTATTGGCGATAAAAATTGTTCTTTTTAGAGAGATATCCTCTAGCGGGAGTGTCCTTTCAAGGAGATTGATCAACTGCATTGGCAATGACAACTGTCCTTTGTAGAGAGGTGATTTATAGCGAGAGTGTCTTCTAAAAAATAGCTACCTCAGTGAGTCTTTTTATGGCCGGCACCATGGAGACTGGGACGTAAGGGTCTCCTTTCCACGGATGGTAGGAGAGGTTGGGCCAGTCCTCTGTGGTGAGGGTCACCCAGCACCGGGACCAGCTCTGGCACATCCCCCGGTAGCGTAGGAGGGAGTGGGACAGATCACCCGGAGACATCGCCCAGGACATCCACAGCCTGCAGCTCCTTGTTGATGGCTTGCCAGGATATGCTCCTCTGTAGGGAACAACCACCACCAAATATCAAGATTTGAAGAAAATTTTAACAACAAGGTATGTATACACTTTGGAAAAAATATATATATACATAGAAAAAAAATAAAAAGGTCAGGTGAAGAGCGTCAACAGCGCAAAAACGCATTCATGGATGGCTTTCTTGATTTATCAAGAAATTGGGTTGGCCAAATATCAGGGAACAGGTTAAATCAATGTTTAGTTGATTCCTGTTCTACTAGATGGCGCTCTGCCATCTAAAAAGCACATGTGCTCCTGATCAGGATATGCCATTTTTTATTTTTAATATATACCTAGATATAAAATACACAAATGTAAACAGAAGACTTTATAGAAACTTATTTGTATTTGGTCTGGTTACCTTTTGTGACACCTTTGAACATGCAGCCACTTACAAATGTCTACAGTCCTACTACCTCTATGTTGTTCAGCCAAATTGACAGAATTCTGAGGAAATAACTATAACAAAGAAATGGAGAGGAAATGTCAAGTTGTAGATGCCTTGAATATGTATGGTAGTTTAGGTTTTTCACCAAGTCAAAAACACATCTACGGACTACTACAACCTAAACTTAACCATGCTCTCACGCTTAAAAACAGGAATCAACTCAAATACTTCTCTTCAAGGATGGCAACTAGTCCTACTAAAAGAGAATAAAATATGGAATCCAGCCAGAAAGTTCACATCATTTGATCTAAACACAAGGTAATAAGACCAAATCCAAATAAATAAATAGTGTGTGACATTTCAGTAACAGCGTTGTTACCGAAACATCACACACTATTTATTTATTTGGATTCGGTCTTATTACCTTGTGTTTATAATCTATAATCCAAATTGTGCCTTATCATCATTTGATCTAATGTCTAAGAATTCAATCAAAGGATTCCTTCAATAGACCTCTGGAGATTCAAGGGGAAGGGTAAAATGTCTAGAATTTGGTGGTGTAAAACCACCTAAGAAAGGGATAATAAGAAGAATAAGAGAAAACTATTATCTTTGAGGATTTTTTTTATTATCCCATGTATACAAGGTCAAATATACATAGATTACGTGTAAGATCTGTGGAGAATTATGATATGTTTACTTTAGTTGTCCTCATACACAGAGAAGATGTTCTGAGGCTGTCACCGTCCCTCTTACAGATGGTACAGTGGGGAAGGTCTTCGCTCTCAAACCTGATTTGTGTAGTGTGTCCTGTATTTTGGTCAGAATTAACAGTTAAATATGATGTGCTTCCCTTTTAGCACTATATCTACATGACCAGCTTCTACAGAACACTACTTAAGAAGAAGATGGCATCAGAATATCAAAGACGGACTCACCAGAAAGTCTGAGGAAGTGTTCCAGCCTGGACTGGGGATAGGGAGGCTGTAGATCCAGGCTGGTCCACAGTTCCACCAGGACAGAGACAAACCTCCGCTCCATCTCACTATACTTCTGGAGGGGAGGATGCTCCAGGTCCCGGCCCTAGTCGTTCCAGCAGGGAGTGGACTGTCAGGGCTCTGTCTTTGTCCTCGGGACTGGAACTCTCCTCAGACTTCCTCCTCCAGAACTCTATCTCATCCTGGGGCCTGAAGATATCTGGGAACACACTCTCTGTGGTAGCTAGCATCCCTCACAGACACCTGTGTGAATATATGGGACTGTAAGTAAACAGCAGTTGGTAAATAAATAGTTATCGGTTGGTAAATGAATAATTAGCAGTTTAAAAAAGCAGTTAGGTTGATGGTTATTTACCAGACAGTTTTTGCCAGACATTGCCGAAATTGGCATTTTTATGACTTAGCTACTCATACTTAGCCAGTATGAGGACACCTCTTTATAAAAGTACACTTTGGTTCTGCAACTTCAACAGAGGTTCTACTGTATATATATTTTTAACAACAAATACACTCATGGAAAAAACTTGGGAAGTTGGTACCTTTTAGCATGTATATTGGGATTCAGACAATAACTCTGAAAGATATTTGATACAGTGACCTTTATTGAAGACACACAAGATAACCAGGTGTAAACAAAATTGCCTCTGTCTTCTCAAAAAAAAATAGACGACTGACAACATCAATGGCTTTTCACTTCCTTAAGTTTTATCCGTGAGTGTACTTAAATTCAACTATTTTTTCAAATATCAATCAAGTTATTTTCTTTAATTGAAACAACTATAATTCAGCAATGACTTTAATTCAACTGAACATATTCTGATCCTTTGGTTTGTTGAATTAAATAAGTTGGATTGTACAGTTAAACCTGTCTATAGCGCCCCCTCTTGGGACTCACCAAAATAGGGTGCTATAGACAGGTCACTTTTAATGTAAATCGCATCATACTATGTATTTAAAATTTGGCGCTATAGAGAGGGAGGCACTATTTAGAGGGGGCGCTATAGACAGGTTTAACTGTATATATAAAAGTTGAATTTATGAAAAAAAAAAAACTGCATCAATCTCCAACGTTAGATGGTGTTAAAAATGATGTTGGCACTTACTCACCTCCAATGAAGTTTTCCCCGATCTTCCTCGCTGATCTTCCTCTTGCTGAAAAGATCCTGGGGATCCTGGAACCTGATGAGGGCTTCATTCTTGGCATAGAAGTTCTTCAGGGAGGCGAATGACTTTCTTGGAGAAGGGCTGGAAGAGCTGGTTATTGAGGAGGAGTGGCATGGTAGCCTCCAGCAGCTTGGCCAGGGAGTTGAGGGGGGAGTGGAGCAAGCTGGCCAGCAGGAGGTCAGCATCCGGCCTGGCCATGGACACCGCCCCACGTGGGCTTGTAGAACACCAGGCATTGGTAGGCCCGGGGAATCCCCAACATGGATCACTTCAGGAGCCTGGACAAGCAGTAGGTGCTGTGAATTCCTTTACAAAAATGACTTTCTCTCATTCTGCAAGTAGTAGGTTTTTTTTTTTTGCTTATCCCTAGTACACATGGTACAGGCCACGATAATCATGGTGGGTAGTTAGCGACTGCTTTTACTGTAAGTGCATCAAATGTCTACACATGTGAAAAGCAGTTCGACTTTGCACTTACAAATGTGCCAGAGCCCCATTTGGTTACTTGCACTCACTGGTGCGGTTGGACTTTTACAAGAATCGGGGGCCATTGGAGCATTTTATTTTTTTAAACAGAAAAAAGTGTCCAATGCGGGAATCGAACCCGGGTCATAGTGGTCGAAAACCAAACGGGTTTAACCAGCCTTCCACTGACCCCCCAGAGTAGTAGTAATTCATGAATGGAAATCAAGAGAATGAACCAAGACTGAATTTAAAAGACCAGAGGTAAAGATTAGAAATCCCTAGTCAAAATACAAAGCAACCTTCTAGTTCTATCTAGGTATTTCACCTCAACTCACACAAACATAGCTTGGTGGCAGGCAGTATTCCTGTCCTAATATAGCTTCCTTTCTATGGCTAATTTCTTTTTATGGTATTGTATAGTGTTCTCCCAAAATTGTCCATGAACTCCATAAGTTTTTGTCCATGAATGTAAATACCAGCTGAAACAACCTCACCTCAAAGCCAAAGTGCAGACAGTTGTCCCGCGTGTAGGCAATCAGCTGGCTGTACTCAGGACTGTTGAGGAACAGATCCAGAGAGAAGTCTTCAATATAGACATGGGATTGGTCAGCTTGGTCAAAGTAGTGGCAAGCAGCGGAGATGACAAAGTGCTTCCTCTTGTCAGTTTGCTTCAGTTCAGATAGATCCAAGGATGGAATTCCTGAAAGCATGCAAGAAGTCACAATTTTCCTTAGCTTCTTTTCCAACAAAAACACCTTGTTTACAGATATTATCATACAGCAGAATGGAAGACACCTCCTGCTAGAGGACACATCTCTACCCAAAGGAGGTTTTCATTGCCAAAATTATCATTTTTACTATTTAAATGCTCTCTGGTATAGAGAAAGACATCTCTCACTAAAGACACTTTGGCTCTGCGACTAGATGTTGTCCTTTTACAAAGAGAATCTATTGTATTACAACAGTATGATTGATTACCTTACTTCTTTTGGAGATGTCACATTTCCATATAATCAACTCACTCTTCGATAGTGGACATTGGTGCTGATGTAATAGAGATGCCTGGAAATATCTGAGGCTCTTCATTGGACACGACAACAACAACAATTCACTCTTCAATTAAGACTGTTATGATATAAGGTACAAATTATATTATAGATTTAGATAAACAAAAGGTAACAAAAGACAAAATAATCGAAATATTTGTGATGTTTGGATATCAGTGCTAATACCTAAAGTCATGGACATTTCAATAATTTGGGATATGGTCTTGTTACACATTTGTGTAAGACTATGTTTAAGAAAACATATACACAAGGTAACAAGGTACAAGGTAATAAGACCAAATCCATATAAATAAATAGTGTGTGACGTTTCAGTCAACTTCAGTCGACTTTCAAAAAGTCTGTCTACTTCACCACTTTTGTTTGAAGATGGTAACAACACTGTTACCGAAACGTCACACACTGTTTATTTATTTGGATTTGGTCTTATTACCTTGTGTCTATAATCTATAATCCAAATTGTGCCTTATCAAGAAAACATAATTATCCCCCAATTAATGAGCAATGGACAGAGAGAGGAATAAACAAAGAAGTTTGGAGAAGAATTAATGGATAGTTTTGTCTTTTCATGTTCAAAAGTAAATGGAATTTCAAAAGAAATGTACTAGAAGGGTTCAAAAAGAGATTATCCATTGACCATACTGCAGGGATCCTGACCTTGGAGAATGAAGGGAGAGGTAGACTCAGAAAGGATTGGTTTGATAATCTAATAGAATGGTATCTGGAATATTAAGAGGTGAAGAGAATTATTCCGAAGACATGGAGTGTTTTAGACCCAAAAGATGGCCCTTGAAAATGATTGATCAATTGATGAAATACATATTCAAAATAGTGTTAAATCAGCAAAATAAAGATGAAAATATAATTGATATATGAGGGAACTTAGTTTTTTCAAAAATGGGGATAAATTTGTTTCCATATTTCTGAGAGGTTGGAATTATCAAGTGGTCACTAGTCCTGCAGAGCTGGCTCTTCAGGCAAAGGCTGTGTGACAATGCCAAACTCACGACAACCAAGACATCCATCTACATTTTTTCCCCCTTAAGATTAGAGGAGATAATAAAGGCCCCCCTGATTATCTGGAGAAGGACTCTTAGCATTATAAACACAAGGTAATAAGACCAAATTCAAATAAATAAATAGTGTGTGACGTTTCGGTAACAGCATCAAAATTTCTCATTCAGTACTTTTGTCTGAAGATGATAACAACCGCTGTTACCGAAATGTCACACACTATTTATTTATTTGGATTTGGTTCTTATTACCTTGTGTTTATATCTATAATGCAAATTGTGCTTTATTCGACTCTTAGCATTGAAAGAGCCTTTGTGACTGTACACAATTGTTTATTATCTCTTTGCATTTTTTCTCCACTTTACTCTCTCTAGATTCACATGTGCATGTTGACCACTCCCACAGGTAATGGCCAAAGTTCCAGAACCAATACAAGAGTTGATAGCTAATATTGGTTTAGAACCCTGCTTAATCCGTAGCAATTATAAATTCTAATTTTATCCACGGCTGTGGTAAGATACAATTTGTATTATTCTATATACAGTTACATGCGTCATCCGTTCTTAATTCTTCATCTCCTAATCATTTGTCATCTCTGTCACCATTTGCTTTTTTTTTTGGAATGGCGCCCTCCTATTGGGTTGCTATGATCACGCTACCTTTGCCCTCCCCCCCCCCCCCCCCCCCATCATGCCCCCCCCACTTGCTTTTTCGTTTTTGTAACTATTGTGTTGGAGCGGGTCGCTCCTTAAATAAAATGCATATATTAGTTAATAACTAAATGGAATCCTCTCTTTCTTTTTCCCCAGTAAGAGACGCCTACGGAAGCCAACAGTACATAGACAGATAAAGCACATAGGCTATAGTTATTAACTAATATATGCATTTATTTAAGGCGCCAATTTATAATTGTAACAAATAGTATTTGAATAAAAATATCAATCCGGGTAAAACACGGGCGTTGCCCGGGTCATTCAGCTAGTAGATAATAATTGGCATCGTAATTATGTATAACCTCAAATTTTATTTGAAAGAAAATAATGATAAAGCACAATTTGGATTATAGATTATAATACAAGAAATAAGACCTAATCCAAATAATTTATTAGTGTGTGACGTTTCGGCAACAGCATTGTCACCATCATCAGACAAAATAATAAAATGAATATAAATAAATAAAATAAATGTTATTCTTTTGTCTGATGATGGTGACAATGCTGTTGCCGAAATGTCACACACTAATAAATTATTTGTATTAGGTCTTATTTTCTTGTATTGAAAGAAAATAATACAGGGGGATTATGTTTCTTAAATCCAATATTTGATATCTCTAGCTTTCGAGCTTTAATGCCATTCTAGAGGATTATACAGCAGCATAAAGTTTGTCAAGAATACTCCCCTGAAGAAGAGTGCCTGACAGCTTAGATTTATAAAATATTGGATTTAAGATACATAACCCTGGATTATTTTCTGCCAAATAATATAGCACAAGAAATCATTGTTTTTGAAACTAATTTTATTCATACAAGAAAATAAGACCTAATCCAAATAATTTTTTGTGTGTGACGTTTCAGCAACAGCATTGTCACCATCATCAGACAAAGAATAAATGAGAAAAAATATCCCAGCATGTTCTTAAATAGTACTGTTACTTACACTTGATAACAGTACTATTTAAGAACTTGCTGTAGTATTTTTTCTCATTTATTCTTTTGTCTGATGATGGTGACAATGCTGCTACTATTAAATTATTTGGATTAGGTCTTATTATCTTGTATTATAATCTATAATCCAAATTGTGCTTTATCATAATTTCATTCACGATATAGTAAGATATACAATTTGTATTATAGATAAGAACTAAGAGAGGTAACAATACCAAATCAATAATCTAAATACAGTCTAACCTCTTTAATTCAACATCTCAAGAATCAGAGCTTTCGGTTGAATTAAATTAGGTGTTAAATTATAGTCAGTTAGATGATTACATTCATCACAACATTCACTGCTGGTGGATAATTTTTTCTAGGACATCCAAATATTAATATATTAAAATATATATTTTTAGAAAATACTCTTGCAATATGTTTTATATAATGATATAAATTAATACCAACTTCTACTTTGAGACCAAAACAAAATTTTGTTAAGATTTACAATTTTGTGGTCACTAGTGAAAACATACCACCAAATGATAAGGCACAATTTGGATTATAGATTATAAACACAAGGTAATAAGACCAAATCCAAATAAATAAATAGTGTGTGACGTTTCTGTAACAGCGTTGTTACCATCTTCAGACTGAATACTTTCATTCAGTACTTTTGTCTGAAGATGATAACAACGCTGTTACCGAAACGTCACACACTATTTATTTGGATTTGGTCTTATTACCTTGTGTTTGCAATTCTTTTATTGTTTTGTATTCTCAACTATAGTTAGGTATTAACGACTATGTTTTTAATCAAATTGTTTTTGCACATTATTTGTGTTTAAATAAATAAAAATAAAACGAAATATTGATTTCCTACCATCTTTCAAAGATGATTTAAGTCGAGGTTGGGACATGTCTGAAGTTATAAATAATGTCAAAAGTTTTAAGACATTATGGATCACATTTTATTTGATTAAACATTTTAATGTTATATATAGATATTTGTTAACATATCTACGCCTTAACAACAAGTAAAAGCGGCGAAAGCAAACCGAAACATAGCCCTAACAACCGTTTCTACAACAAACAGTCATGATGATGATAACAATTAATCAATATTAGCAGACGGTTTTGAATTATTATTTAAAGCCCCTTTTATTTGAAGAAAAAAATAAAATTTTTATCTGAATATCATTTTAAAATGTATCAGCAAAGGCAAGAAACCTGGCCTTTTCAAATTTTAATCCTTGAAAAAAATTCTGCGTAAATTTCTGTGAATTTTTCCCAACACAAATACCTATATTTGATAGCGCAGAGCTGTTTAATATATTATTATTTAATGGCATAAAGTGAATTAAATAGTAAGAAATATAAAAATGCTTAATAATTTTCTTTATATTATAATTCTATATAGATATGTTTAGATTTTTATTGAAGAATGTTGAAGATGTGTGTTGTGCGCGCGCTCCAAATCTTTGAATCCAGAAAAAATATAATCTTGGTAACTGATTTCCCCTTTTATCATGTGGCAGATATTTTCATTTCTATTTTTCTTTCTCCCAAAAATGAATGCTAAACCCAGTTTATATTACCATGCTTTTTTTAGATTGAAAACTAAAAAAAAATAGGTCTTAATAAATGTATTGAGCCTAAAATTGACAAGGATCTTAGAAAGCTATCATAGCAATATGTATCACATACACATAGTAAAAATATAATTAATTATATCACACTATTAATTAATATATTTTATTAAAATTACAAATATATTCTCACAATGAGTATATTTTTTATTTAAAAAACACTAGCTTTCAAGCGTTAATCCCTCTTCAATGGGCTTACTACAACACAAACGAAATGCCACTACAAAACATTAAGAACAAATTTCAACGGTTACTATTAGAATCTCTCGTTTCCAATGAATATAACAGCATAAACAGAAAAATAGATGTACCATCACAATACTGATATCTCAGAAAAAATCAATAGATCAATTTTATAAGTTCTGGATGCCCTAAAAATTAAAATAGACATATTCCATAAAATAGTTAAATTACAAACAAATTTAAAATTTTCAGTTATAAATATATCCACGCTGCGCGCGTTTGTTTTTGTAAATATTTCTGGTGGGATAAAGTCGATATTATAGTAAGCCCGTTGAAAGCTAGCGTTTTTTTAAATAAAAAAAAAAGATACTCATTGTGAGAATATATTTGTAATTTTAATACTTTTTTCACAATTTTATTCATGAATAGAGATTTATATAATATATTTTGCCACAAAAATATTCTTTAGTTACAATTTGATGTAATTAAGGTGATGCTTAAAATATCTCTTATATTGGGCTGTTTCGGGATGCACAAATGCAAGATAGCCAATAAATGGCCATGGCCTGTGAAGATGGTGAAAATGACCTATCTATGGAAGATTTTGGGTAGAAATTTCAAAAGGTTAACAGAAGGATGACATCCAGAATCAGAACGCAGTTTTAAAGGCGATGTGATAGACCTTTCACCATAGTTTGGGTTTGGCCAGAAAATACGAAATTTATCAGGCTAAACCAAGATATTTTGAGTAGATATAGAGTGATAAGCTCATTTAACCCATTCTGTGGCTTCCTGTGATGGTGTTTTCATCTTCGATGGTGGAAGTGGGAGGAGAGCTACGACTGGTTGGAGTTTTGGAGGGAAGCTATCTTCTACAGATTTCATCAAAAATATAGATTCTTATCTACACTCATGGATAAAGCATAAAAAGTCTTTGATGTCGCCAATTATCTTTTTTTAAGGAGACAGAAGAAATTTTGTTCAGACTTGGTTGTCTCGTGTGTCTTCAATAAAGGTCACTGTAATATCTTTCAGAGTTATTGCCTGTATCCCTATATACATGCTAAAAGGTACAACTTCCTTAAGTTTTGTCTATGAATATAGATCACATCTTGCCTAGATAGATTCTTGTCTCGGAGTGTCCATGGCAGCAATTGCCAACAGAATGTATGAGAGAAAGGTTTTCTGAAATTTGATTTGCTTTCACGCTGTTCCCCACTTTTTTCTTTTTGCAGCATGGGATGCAAGCAGCTTTTTAGCCACCTCTTAAGAGCCTTCTTCACTAATAATAAATCGAATTTATAACTTAACACAGGTCCAGAATAGTAATTTGCTGATGTGAAGTCTTGTTGGTGCTCCTACTTGGACCAGAATGGCATAGTAATCAATGTAGGCGAAATAATTATTATACATTGAGAGACAATATTGCAAAATGGTATGGGATTCTGTTTAGGCGTTGGCCAATGTGATGACGATCCTGGTATCTTCCATCGAAAAGTTGTCGAACAGATGTCCAGGAGTTCAGAAAGGGTTTCTATTCAACGACCTAATGCTTTGAATCAATTTTCCAACTACCCGCCACCCTTAAAAAAATTCTAACTAAACTAAAAGTTTCCATTGTTGATTGATTTCTTTTAATTTTTTTTTTAACTTGAGATGAATTTTTATGCCGTTATTTTTAAAGGTTCAGTACCTCGTAGTCAGTATATCGTATATTTCAAACTGTATAATAATGACACTTTCTATTTACTACCACCCCATGTTTTGTATATAAACTATTTGTATTTTAAACCCCTATTTGTATGTAAAAATAAAAATGTTGACGTCAAAATAAAGATCCAAAGAGTGTTTGGTCAGCTGGTGGCAGGGACAGAGGGGAGGAAAAGGCAACGCCCAGCCCATGTGGGGCCCCCAAGGACTCTTTAGAGACGACCCCTGAAAACAGGACAAGTTTTGGCAGGGGGTCAGCAGATGGTTCTAGGGGGTGTTTCTCGGCAGTCCGCTTCAGGCTGTCTCTCTCATACAGTCTCTCCCTCCATGTCTCGGGGATAAGCATCCAAGTTTGTGTCATGGCCTCTACCTCTGTCCCGTGGGCTGTTCTCGATCACTCTCGGTGTAAACATCTAGCCCTGCCTCTGCTTCTTGTTGTCCGCGTGTGGGAATAACATCAACACTCGCCTCACGTACACGACTGCCAGCTTATCCATTCGTTGTCCCATTTGCAACAATATTACATATATATCAATATCAAATATATATTTTTTTGAAATATGGCATACAGATTGAAGTCTATGTATAGTAGGTTATTTTTGGTGTCCAGGGCATCTCAACTCTCTCGGAAATTTTTCGCCCAAAAGATGACTTGAAGTTGGTGTCTGTAATTTTTGTGACGGATTCTTGTGTGGCCCATTTACTGAACGGGTCCTAATTTCACGGTGATGGGAGATGCTAAGTGTGTAAAGGAGATAAAAAGATAAACAGATATATGTTGTAGTTTAGGGATTGAATGAAAAAAGCGGGTGTGAGGAAGTTCATGACTAATAATCTATTGAAGAAGGAATCAAAGTTTTCGGCGACAAGTTTTTTTATTTGTGCGGTGTAATCGGCAAGCTTTCGAACTATGACGTCCTTCAATAGGCCAACAGAACGTCATTATCCGAAAGCTTGCCGATTATACAGCACAAAAAAAAAAGAAAGAAACACGTCGCCGAAAACTTTTATTCCTTCTTCAAGATGTTGTCTGGTGATTTATTCTCATGTAATAAGATATTGTATATTAAAGATGCACGATATTGTCACGTAGAAAATGACGAAATACAGACTTCAGGATGACACAGCAATTTAGTTATGGCAAAAATAAATTAACACATTTATTATTATTTATTTGGTTAACCCCCAGGTTCTCCTCAACAGAGTGTACAATAATCGCCAACTATCTCAGCGTACATTTATAAAATACCATAGAGGCAATGAGGAAAGTTTACAGAGTAGCAAAATACACTGCGTGACATTGAAAATGGAACACCAAGAAATAGTGGCCAAAAATTATGCAAATTTCAGGGTAGACGCGCCTAACCGAGTTATGCAAATGATGTAAAATGCGCAGCTCTCGTGCGCACATGGAGTAAGATATAAGGGAAGGAACTTGCAGAAAGGACAGTATTCGTGTCGTTATTTCTTCAAAGAAAATCATTGTAGAAATTTTGTTCTTGTGTCAAAAGACATGTGTAATAACAGAATGCCAGGTCATCGTAAACGGAGGCAGTTCAAGCAGACAGACGCTTTTACGAGGGGCATGGTGATCGGACTGAAAAGGGCAGGTTGGTCCATACGTCAAATCGCAGCTGATACACACCTTGGTGCGTCCACGGTGCACCGACTGTGGGAGAAGATGGTTGGAACAAAATAGATTGCCTCGAATATGTTTAAATAGAATGAGGCAATTATCCTGTGCTACAGGTGCGCCCATCGGGTTTATAAAACAATTAAGCAATTTACTCAATAATAACGGATCCTCGTGGCTTACTTATTGTAATGATCCTGATTCACTAAGGAATGCTATCCCAGGAATATTAAGAACTGCGATAGAGCAAACAATACAAAACGACTTAACTTAAATCTATTACTTACAAAACGACTTAACAAGAATAACCCAATCAAAGTTATATTCCCACTATAGAGATATATATATATATACAACGTTTACCACCGAAGAATATTTCTTAAGTGAACTCCCTTTTCCTGTCATCAGATTAATCGCACAATTTAGAACCCTTTCAATTTTTTTCAGAGAACATAATCTGATTTTATTGAGGCGTGAAGACCTGAAATGCACTTTCTGTGGATCAGGAATAACAACGGAGATGTTGCACTACTTATTTGACTGTGCTGCTCTGTCTGAGGAAAGACGAAAACTAAATGATAAAACGGGGCAACTTTGTCCTTCATTTCCGGCACTAATTAATGAAATATCAAAGAATAGGTATATAGCGATGGCGATATTTGGATTCCACAAGACTATATCCCGGAAAAAGGCCACACAGTGTTCTCCCCATCCCTTGTGAACTGGCGAATCCTGTATAGGGCGAGAGGCCCTAAATAAAGGCTTTGTTGTTGTTGGTTGGAACAAGTAAATGTGGCAATTTATAGGAATGTCGGTGCAACCAGAGTGACATCAGCACGTGTGGATCGGCGTATCCTTCGACAAGCAGTGGTGGCCCCACAAGCCACTTGTACCGCCATCCTGCAACATGTGCAAGACACCCTAGATCATTCCATCTCGACCAGAACCATTTCCCGTCGATTGGTTGCTAATGGCTTGCACTCATGCCGTCCGCTAAGAAGACTGCCATTGACCCCACGAATAGGCGCCAACGTTTGGAATGGTGCCGGGCTAGATCGACGTGGATGACGGAATGGCACAGGGTCGTGTTCTCAGATGAGTTGCGTTTCTGCTTGTCCAGTGATAGTCGCCGTGTACGCGTGTGGCGTCGACGTGGAGAAAGGTCCAATCCGGCAGCAATTGTGGAACGCCCCACCGTGCGACAACGTGGAATCATGGTTTGGGGAGCAATCGCGTATGATTCCAGGTCACCTTTACTTCGTATTCAGGGCACTATGACGGCCCAACGATACGTTGATGATGTGCTGCGACCGGTGACACTCCCCTACCTTCAGGGGGTACCCAATGCCCTTTATCAGCAGGATAACGCCCTACCGCACACTGCTCGCATTAGCCAACAAGCTCTGCAAGATGTACAGATGCTTCCCTGGCCACCGTACTCTCCTAATCTCTCACCAATCGAGCACGTCTGGGACATCATTGGACGCCGTTTGCATGCCTTGCCACAGCCGCGTTCAGAAGACGAACTGTGGCAAATAGTTGAGAGGGAATGGAGAGCCATCCCTCAGGACGCCATCCGTACTCTGATTGACTCTCTACCTAGACGTGTTGCTGCGTGCATCGCCGTCCGCGGTGGTCCTACTTGCTACTAAGCCGACGCCGTTCTCGCTCTGTATTATGACTATCATTTTGAAATAAAGATCACTTATTGTTCGTCCCTGTCTCTCTCTGTCTGCCGAGTTTCATCACTTTCTGGCCACTATTTCTTGGTGTTCCATTTCAATGTCACGCAGTGTATATTAAAGATGCGCTATATTTTCAGGTAGAAAATGACGAAAAAAAAACTTCAGGATGACACAGCAATTTAGTTAAGGCAAGAATAAATCAACACATTTATTATTATTTATTTGGTTAACCCCCAGGTTCTCCTCAACAGAGTGTACAAAAGTCGCCAACTATCTCAGCGTACATTTATAAATACCATAGAGACAATGAGGGAAGTTTACAGGGTAGCAAGATATATCCAAATTAATAAGCTATTCATAAAATAATAAATATTTTGCTACATTATTGATTGACTGACATTTCTTTTCGCTCTCTTCTAATGACACTTTAGCCAGATGAGTATCTTTAATTTGTTTACAACTTTTCAATGAATAGCGTTCACCTTCATTAGGAAAAAAGTAAGATAAAAAGATTATCGTATTAAATATTTTATTTTTTTTTGCTCATCCTTAGTACATGTGGTACATGCCATGATAATATGGTGGTTAGAAGTAAGCGACTGCTTTTACTATAAGTGCACCACATGTCTACACATGTGAAAAGCAGTTCGACTTTGCACTTACAAATGTGCCAGAGCCCCGTTTGGTTACTTGCACTCGCTGGTGAGGTTGGACTTTCGCAAGAATCGGGGCCATTGGAGCATTTTTTTAGATCATAAAAAAGTGCCCAATGCGGGAATCGAACCCGGGTCTTAGCGGTCGAAAACCAACGGTTTAGACCATCCTTCCACTGACCCCCATTAAATACTTAGAAAACTAAAGCCGTATGCCGCTTCAATGGTGCATATAAATAAGAATATATTTTTTAGCGCATGGCAAAATACGGCTTTTTCTACTTCCAGTTAGTATAGAAGTATATAATGAAAAACAAAATATTTATAAATTATATACTCATTAATTCTTATATTCAACTTGTAAGTAAAAAAGTTCGAACTGCTCTCCACATGTGTAGAAACGTGGTGCATTTACGGTAAAAGCAGTCGCCAACTTCTTCCCACCATGATTATCATTGGGAATTTCTGTCCAAGAGCATATCTTCTAATATCCCAGCACAATTTTACTTTTATAATAGCTGTTTCTATTATTGAAATATTTCGTCGCTCCCTTTACGAGACGGAACTAATATTTTATTTGCATATTGAGCTCATTATATTTCAGTTCAGAGATGTATATACGAAATTTCAATAAAAAAAAAGACTCTAACTGTCTTTATTCCCGTTGAAGAACTCGAAAGCTCGCGGTTTAAGCTAATAAAAGAAACTTATTGTGAAAGAGGATTTAACTTTATTTATAATATTCGAGAAATCCCATGTTGCATATGCGACGGGCTACTGGTATAGTAGTACCGTTATAGCATATGAAGACCATTTTTTTAAATGATTTTTTTTTTGCGATTTGGGAATATATTTAAAAAAAACTATATTGACAATAGCACTCTATAATTTCCCTCACTTTCTCTCTTCTTAAAAAAAAGTTGAATAAATAATCCATTTTCACGTGTATCAATTTTTATCTTGAAGTAATAAACTGAAGCCGACATTTTAAGAGGACATGCCTTCGATGTGAAAATAAAGGCTTAATATATAGCCCGTAACAATTGTGACTAGCCAACTAAGTGGAGAGATTTTCCTTATGCAAATTAAAACCATCACTCTGGGAGTAAAGTTAGGTCATTTATTTCTCCATGATAAACTATGCTTCATTGTCTCCGTGAGGAACTTAATTTAGGTTCATCATTTATCATGTTTCTGTGAATATTGGAAGCCGTTTCTACCTACACATAACGGATCATACACTAATGGATATATAAAGTGTTGTGTATCCAGAAGTTTAAGATTTGAAAAAAAAAGGAAATTGTGACTCTTAAATTGAAAACTTGTGACGTGTAACTCCCCCATTATCTCTTAGCACTCTTCTATTGTGATTTATTTACATATTCTTTCTTAGACTTTTAATTTATTTCCTTGGAGATTGTTAAGTATCTACGACTATGGATGTAAGAAATGAAACTATTCAACACGATTTTTTTTAAATAAAAGAAAGTTCCTATTGCCTATACTGCAATGAAAAAAAAATAGTTAACTGGTCATATTGTCACCTCGGAACCTGGAATCATTAAATCGCCGATGATAAAAATGTTGAAGTGTTTCTAGCCCCAAGGTTATTTAACAGATTCTACAAATGGGACATAGAGATAAGAAAGAAGAAGACAAATGAGACATAAGGATAAGAAAGAAGAAGACAAATGCGACATAGAGATAAGAAAGAAGAAGACAAATGAGACATAGAGATAAGAAAACAAATAAGACATAGAGATAAGAAAAAGAAGACAAATGAGACATAGAGATAAGAAAACAAATAAGACATAGAGATAAGAAAAAGGAAGACAAATGAGACATAGAGATAAGAAAACAAATAAGACATAGAGATAAGAAAGAAGAAGACAAATGAGATATAGAAATAAGAAAACAAATAAGACATAGAGATAAGAAAGAAGAAGACAAATGAGACATAGAGATAAGAAAACAAATAAGACAGAGAGATAAGAAAGAAGAAGACAAATGAGACATAGAGATAATAAGCAGCAAACATAAATAAATTCCGAGGATAAGTTTCTTTTATTTCAAAAATAATAGTCTTCGAGCTTTCGGGCGTAAATAGCCCTTCTTCAAGAAAATAGGAAGTAATTTTAAATTAAATTTTGAATTTCAAATAGAAATGTTTGTAAACAATTAGATGGTGTTTTTCTTTGGTCCTGCATAGCGTGAGTGAATCTCGTATCCACGTGATTTAGTTCTAATCTAAAAACTTTTATAAAGAGTTTTGCCCCCAGAAATATTGGCCGATTACATTGAATATATTGAAATGATTACTTGTCCTAAAATGAATATTCTAAGTCTGAATTAAATTTTATATCAATCTGGAAATTGCCATTGTTTATCTAGGATGTAGTTCTATGTATCAGAGGATTGTGTATCAAGCTATTGTATATTTCTGGGATATCTATATGTCTATTGATGCTCTGGTGTTTTTTGGATACTATTGCTTCTAGGATTAGTCTTTTATATTTATTTTTTATGTTGGTGTAGTAGGTTTTTGGTTCATCTAAATTAAATTATGCCACACAGAAACAATAGATAGCATTTTAACCAAATTAAAAGACTTTCATAAAGAAATAGACTTCACCCTAGAAAAAGAAACCAATGGCACGTTACCTTTCTTAGATATTTTCATCACCAGGCAAAACCAGAAATTCAACACTACAGTATATTATAGGCCCACTTTCCAACCCAACTATATACACTACTCCTCATATTGCCCTTTAAATCATAAAATAAACACCATAAAAACCCTCACAAAAAGGATCCATACCCATTGTTCCAATCAAACATTTAAAACAATAGAAACTCAAAATATAATGCAAAACCTTCTCATAGCAGGATACCCAAAAAATTTTATACTAAGACATTTTTATAACCCTTCCACAATCAACAATAACCAGACATATAGATCAACATGCATCATACCTTATTCCCCCAATAACATCAAAATAGCCCGAGAACTTAAAAAACACGGAATCAGAATTTTTTATGAAAATACTCCAAACATTGGTTCCATAGTTAGAAATCCTAACACCAAAAACAATAGCCCTATCCTACCAATACACAACAAACAGGCCATCTATTCCGTTAAATGTAACCATTGTAATAGTATATATGTAGGAGAAACAGGCAGGTCAGTTAAGGACAGGATTAATGAACACAATAGAAATATAAATAACAAAGACAATAGATCACTTATCTTTCAACATATTAAAACAACAGGCCATACTTTTAATTTAGATGAACCAAAAACCTACTACACCAACATAAAAAATAAATATAAAAGACTAATCCTAGAAGCAATAGTATCCAAAAAACACCAGAGCATCAATAGACATATAGATATCCCAGAAATATACAATAGCTTAATACACAATCCTCTGATACATAGAACTACATCCTAGATAAACAATGGCAATTTCCAGATTGATATAAAATTTAATTCAGACTTAGAATATTCATTTTAGGACAAGTAATCATTTCAATATATTCAATGTAATCGGCCAATATTTCTGGGGGCAAAACTCTTTATAAAAGTTTTTAGATTAGAACTAAATCACGTGGATACGAGATTCACTCACGCTATGCAGGACCAAAGAAAAACACCATCTAATTGTTTACAAACATTTCTATTTGAAATTCAAAATTTAATTTAAAATTACTTCCTATTTTCTTGAAGAAGGGCTATTTACGCCCGAAAGCTCGAAGACTATTATTTTTGAAATAAAAGAAACTTATCCTCGGAATTTATTTATGTTTGCTGCTTATTATACACCAGAGGATTCCACCTTATGACATAGAGATAAGAAAACAAATAAGACATAGAGATAAGAAAGAAGAAGACAAATGAAACATAGAGATAAGAAAGAAGAAAACAAATGAGACATAGAGATAAGAAAACAAATGAGACATAGAGATAAGAAAGAAGAAGACAAATGAGACATAGAGATAAGAAAGAAGAAGACAAATGAGACATAGAGATAAGAAAGAAAAGATAAATAAGACATAGAGATAAGAAAGAAGAAGACAAATGAGACATAGAGATAAGAAAGAAGAAATAAATAAGACATAGAGATAAGAAAGAAGAAGACAAATGAGACATAGAGATAAGAAAGAAGAAGACAAATAAGACATAGAGATAAGAAGACAAATGAGACATAGAGATAAGAAAGAAGAAGACAAATGAGACATAGAGATAAGAAAGAAGAAGACAAATAAGACATAGAGATAAGAAGACAAATGAGACATAGAGATAAGAAAGAAGAAGACAAATAAGACATATATGAAGAGTGAATGACCATAGAGAGCGCATGGCGAAATCTGAATTTTGAAAGACAGCATAATTACATATAAATATTTGCATCGAGCAAGGCTCTTCCGCAAACTATGTGTAAAAGAAAAATTCATGCTTTAATAATTTCAATTCTTATACATAGATGGCGTGCTATCGAATATATTGTCAGATACGGGGGGCTAATCGAGAAGAGGTTTATAGATGAGAGAGAAATTCTCTAGTCTAACTTACATATCTCCGCTAAGAGGAGGAAGTTATGCAAATTTTCCGCGGACATGGTTCGGCAATCAATTAAGCGGCTCATCCATTATGAATTTTCCCGGAAGGAAATTCGAACAAGGATGTTTAACCCTCACTATCTGGGGAACACCAGGAATTGAACACTGATTTCTTCCACGGATTTACGGCAATATTTTTAATTTTTTTTTTCTTTCATATACTACTCGAATGACCCGGCTTCTCCTGGGTTGTTCCTGAGAGTGAATAGTTATCCATTAAATAATTGTTAAAGCAAACATTATTTATAAGAAAATCGAACTATTTTTGACGGGAAGGTTCACTACTGATGAGCCAGGCCCTCCCATTATTTTATCATTACAGTAAGGGCAGTAGAAAATTATTTTATTTTAAAAAGAATCATACGTGTCTAAAATAGTTCAAATTTTTTATTACAGATGGCGCGCTAATGCATCGTATTTACATATTATTTATATTGAAACTGATTTGAAATTAATTATATTATTACAAAGCGAGCTTTCGAGCAAAAACGCTCTTCTCCAGGCTTATCAACAACAACAAAGCCTTTATTTAGGGCCTCTCGCCCTATACAGGATTCGCCAGTTCACAAGGGATGGGAGAACACTGTGTGGCCCGGGATATAATCCTGTGGAATCCAAATATCGCCACCGCTATATACCTATTCTTTGATATTTCATTAATTAATGCCTGAAATGAAGGACAAAGTTGCCCTGTTTTTCATCTAGTTTTCGTCTTTCCTCAGACAGAGAAGCACAATTAAATAAGTAGTCCAACCTCCAGGCTTATCAAAGCTTGTATAGAGAGAAAAACAGACGGCTTGTAAAAATCTCATGTTTACTTTCACACGCACATAGTGACCATTTGAAAACAAAACCTTATAAAGCTTTTAAAACATGCATTATATTTCATGTATTTACAAATTTGTAAATATATTTCTATAATAAAATTAGAGGATTAAAATCTATTTAGTTTTCGTCTTTCCTCAGACAGAGCAGCACAATCAAATAAGTAGTCCAACCTCCAGGCTTATCAAACTTGTATAGAGAGAAATACAGACTGCTTGTAAAAATCTCATGTTTACCTTTACACGCACATAGTGACCATTTGAAAAACAATACCTTATGAAGCTTTCACTCATTATATTTCATGTATTTACAAATTTGTAAATATATTTCTATAATAAAAATAGAGGATTAAAATCTATATCCATAAAAGCACAGGGCGACTCTCTCGTCAAAAAAAAAAAAAAAGAAAAAAGAAAAAAACGTCAAAAACCAGACGCCATCTGTTGACCGTAGACGCAAACTAGTAGATTCGGGTCGGTGACAAAGCCACAACACCAGCTTTGGCAAACTGAGAAACGTCCACCTAGAGACCATGGTTTCAGGCTAATGGCTCTTGTCAGTCTAGGGCGGACTTTATTCCACGAGATCCACAAGGGATCTAATGGAATCCTCACAATCTACCAAAGAGGTGTTTTGCTGGCAATGTGGCAAGGCCAAATCTATGGCCAAAATATAGATGGAAATTTTGCCGGGAGGAATTTGATCCATAAAAGTACAGTGCGCCTCTCCCATCAGAGCAAATGTCAAACACTAAGAGTTCGCCCTGGGCTGACGAGGGCCATTAGCCCGAAACCATGGTCTTCAGTTATACGCTTCTCAGTTTGCCAAAGCTGGTGTTGTGGCTTTGTCAACAATCCGAGGTCACTAGTTTGTGGCGACGGTCAAAAGATGGCGTCTAGTTTTTGACGTTTGTCATAAGACAATCGTTTAAAAAGGGGAGAAATATCTAACATTTGATAGTTTAAAATTAGCAAATATAGCAGAAAAATGTCTTATTTGAAATAAAAAAGGCGCTTAATAGTTTCAATTTTTATGTTAGAGAATGATAATTATTTATTTTTATGTTTCTATATACCAAAGAGGCACCTCTCCCTTCATGTTGCATATGTATGCCTAGATGTTGAGGATAATATTATTCAAGGTCATTTCTTTTTACTATTCTACTACTAGGGAGCCAAAAAGCCATGTACACTAGGTGCAAAACCGAAGAGGCCACTCCCCAACATATACTAAATTGTATTAGAAAGGACAAAGGATCTCTGTGCAGAGAACCAAGAAGAGTTCTTGAACTTCTTTATGAGCACGACCTCCAAGATCTTGTCAAATTTAGACTAATAAAAGGATAAGTAAAAAAAAACATATATAGGACGAATTCCTAAACAATATTTGAACTGAAGAAATTTGGGAAGGCTCCTCTGTAGTATGAACCTTCTAAGAGATTTCACCAATTGAATCCACTATATCTAAGCTATACAACTATTGTATTGTACATTTCTGCCTATATAGTTAGTCTATTTGAATGTAATTCTACTATCCTATAAACTTATGTCCATAGTTTTCTTGAAAACCATTTCTAAGATTCTATCCTTCAGTGCTGCGTATATAAGCAGAATCGTCCAATACAGTATTAGAGCTCTGAGAAGCGGTCTGGTGGATTAAATTGGCGAAACGCTGGGAGGGTTCACCACTGATGAGCCAAGTTCTCCCAATATATTTTTTTCATCGCAGTAAGGGCAGTAGAAGTTTGTATTATGTAAAAAGAAACATTCGTGCTTTTAAATCCTTTTATTTTATAGTCTTATGTACTTGAAGGTTTATTCTTGGTGAGATGGCTGTTTAACAAGTCAACTATGTATATGGAAGCTTCTATAATTGTAGAAATGCCAAGGATGAGATTTGTTTCAATCGTTGCTATTCCACTTTAAAGGACGAGAGTGCGAATACAATAGCTTATTTTAGGTAACTTTAATTAACAATACACTGTATTGCAAAACGACATTTGAAAATTATCCCGCATGAGTTTTTTTTCAACGAAAAATCAAAATTTATTTTAAAGAGAAATAACGATTATTACTAACCTTAGGAATGAGGTATGAAAGGATGAATTGTGAAGAGTAATGATAAATGGAAAAATAAAAGTTTCCAGGGATGGGAATCGAACCCACAGTGTTCCGCTTACCCCCGGTAAGATTCGATTCCCATCCCTGGACACTTTTATTTTTCCGTTTATCATTACTTTTCACAACTTTTCCTTTCATACCTCATTCCTAAGGTTAGAAATATTAGTTATTTCTCCTTAAAATAAATTTTGATTTTTCGTTGAAAAGAAACTCATGCGGGATAATTTTCAAATGTCGTTTTGCAATCACAAGCCGCATTATATTATATTTTAATACACTGTATTGTTTATTTATATTGCCCAAACAGAGTTATTTATTGTAAAAAGAAAATTAAAATTATACCGCGAATGTTTCTTTTAAAAATCGAAATTTATTTTCAAAGAGAAATAGCGACATTTCTAACTTTGAGGATGAGGTATGGAAAGGTGAAACATGAAGAGTAATGGAGAACGGAAAAATAAAAAGTGTCCAGGGGCGGGAATCGAACCCACACCCTTCTGCTTACCGGGCAGGTGCCTTGTCCACTCGGCTACCCTGGACGTATTTTTCCGTTCATAACTTATATTTAAAGTAACATTTAAAATACAATATAACGCGGCTGATGATTGTAAAACGAAAATTAAAATTATACCGCGAATTTCCATACCTCATCCTCAAAGTTAGAAATGTCGCTATTTCTCTTTGAAAATAAATTTCGATTTTTAAAAGAAACATTCGCGGTATAATTTTAATTTTCGTTTTACAATCATCAGCCGCGTTATATTGTATTTTAAATGTTACTTTAAATATAAGTTATGAACGGAAAAATACGTCCAGGGTAGCCGAGTGGACAAGGCACCTGCCCGGTAAGCAGAAGGGTGTGGGTTCGATTCCCGCCCCTGGACACTTTTTATTTTTCCGTTCTCCATTACTCTTCATGTTTCACCTTTCCATACCTCATCCTCAAAGTTAGAAATGTCGCTATTTCTCTTTGAAAATAAATTTCGATTTTTAAAAGAAACATTCGCGGTATAATTTTAATTTTCGTTTTACAATCATCAGCCGCGTTATATTGTATTTTAAGAGTTATTTATTGTACTCAGTACAATACGTAACCCTGTTTGGGCAACATAAGGTAAACAATACAAACGATACCCACTACACGACATTACAGCAAGAGAAATGGATCTCGGACCCACTAAGGACCCATAAAGTTAACGACGGGACAACGTACTAGTTAACGATAGAGTTATATCCATTAGTTAGTTAAAGACATTGATGGTAATAGTTAGTTTGCTTTCCATTGTCCTAGTCCTTTTCAAAGCATTCCTTCTTCTTTCATGGATGGACTACGTACTTGTAGGATGGTTGTTGTGATGTGCTGGTGTGGCTTGTGGAAAGGCTGCTGATAAAATTATAATTAAAATTAATTTATTTAAAGCAAGAAATTATAGAGAGAAAAGAAACAACGGTTGAAGTAACGGCCGTCGGTTTTAGCCTTATTGTTTACCGCGTCAGTGGCCAGAGTCTCTGATGACGTCCCGCGCGCATGCGTAGTCAGGTTGACGCCCGCGGATGCCGAGGCCGTCCTAGTTCGGCTCGCTGAAGCAAAGTGTAGTCGCCACATACTCTTCTACATACGAAAGACACTTGATATTGTGTCCGAAATAGCATACATCTTCAGCTCCTGAAGTTCTCGATCCACATGTAATGAAAAGAACATTAATTCGGTTAAGCTCGCCATTATATCGCCATTTTTCAACGAACATTTTTAACTGTTAAAATAACCCTCCGCAGATATAAATATATAAAAACAAAATGGACATT